>JAPYXV010003334.1:0-12345 GCA_028533065.1 Trachops cirrhosus
TATTTGTTCAAATAAGTTTTCAATTTCTTGCCCTTCCTCTTCTCCTTCTGGTACCCCTATGATTTGGATGTTGGAATGTTTAAAGGTATCCTGGAGGTTCCTAAGCCTCTCCTCATTTTTCTGAATTCTTATTTGTTCATTCTTTTCTGGTTGTATGTTTTTTTCTTCCTTCTGGTCCACTCCAATGATGTGAGACCCATCTTTCATTCCATCACTATTGGTTTCCTGTGCATTTTTCTTCATTTCACTTATTGTAGCCTTCATTTTTTCATCTAGTTTGTGACCAAAATCAACCAATTCTGTGAGCATCCTGATCACCAGTGCTTTGAACTGTGCATCTGATAGGTTGGCTATCTCTTGGTCACTTAAAAGGATGCATTCTGGGGCTTTCAATTGATCTTCTGTTTGAGCCATCTCTTTGGTGTTTTTCTTTTGTTTTTGTTTTGTTTTGTTTTGTTTTTGTCTGTCGAGCGGGGTGGGGCCTTAGGTGTTCACCAGGGTGGGGTACCCCAGTGGCTGGGTTGTGATGTTGTATGTGGAGGCGGGGTCCAAGAAGGAACAATGGCACTTACTCCACTCTCAGTAGGACCTCAGACCCTTCCGCCACTTTCCGCAAGCTAACTGGGCCCCTCTGGTGCCAATTCCCATGTGGGTGGGCCCGTGCACCCTACGGGACCTTCCTTTTCAGTCAGTGCCCCAAAGCTCTATTTCCTGGTGCTGGGACCCTGAGTTGCACACAGTGCCTTGCTTCACAATGGCCACCTCGCTGGGTCTGCCAGTCACCACCCCCTGGTCGGGACCCACCAGCCACTGCCGCTTGTGCGCCCAGGGTCTGCTTGCTGCAGTTTTGCATGCCACCCCAGTTGCTCTGCTCTCTGTTCCTTGTCCCTTGCCCGCCAGACTCCGCCCCTCCTAGGGGTCTGGATAAACATGCCTAATTTTAACTCCTTGGGTGTCCGACTTCCATACAGTTCCATTTTCTGTCAGTTCTGGTTGTTATTGTGTTTCTATATTGTTGTTGTCCCTACCTTGGTTGTGTGAAGAGGCACAGTGCATCTACCTATGCCTCCATCTTGTCCAGAAGCCCAGTTTGTGTTAATTTTGTATATAGTGTAAGGTTAGGGTCCAACTTCTCTCCTTTGCATGTGTGTATCCAGTTTTTCCAACACCATTTGTTGTAGAGATTGTTCTGTCCCTATTGAGTTGTCTTGGCACCCTTGTTAAAGCTCTTTTGACCATATATATAAGAGTTTATTTATAGGATCTCTATTCTAATCCACTTGTCTGTTTGCTGGTCTTCTTCTTTGGATCTAAGACCCCTCAACAAACATTATTGTCGGCATTTAGTATTGGAGCAACAATGAATATTATGTCAGAAGTTGATATTGGAGTGTCTAAAAATTCTGTTTTGGCCATAGATTACAGAAACACAATGAGGAGATTCTCTTTTATTGGGTAAGGGTAATAGAGTTGCTGGAATAAAAATGTTTCACCAGTGGATGATAATATGAGCAGAAAGTATCAGTACTTTATAATTAGTTCACTGACTAGGATAAAAATGCTAAGTATTTTTCATTAGCAATAAGGAGTTACTATATATGATAAGATCAGATTTAAAGGTGATTACCGTATAAGATTCAAAGATGCTTTAACTTAGTTTGTTGAGGCACATAATTATTCTGAGGCAACTAAGCTAAGAATTGGCTACTGTACAAGGGATTTCCTTCAATAGGCAATAGGTCTTAAGTGAGTGCCATGTTGATGAATTAGGACCTTTACAGCATGGCCTAACTTTTTCATGATTGCACACAAAAAAGAAAAGTTTATATAATTCTGGAAGACTTTCAAGACCTCTGTTCTAATTAATCTGCCTGTATCCACAGAATCTTTTGTCCATTTGGATTCTAAGACCATTATTATTTTTTCAATAATTTCTTGAATCATAATGTAGTATATTATTAGTCATATCAGGTATAATTTTATTTTATGCAAGAAAATTTCTGGGATTTTAATCTTTTTGCAGTACACTTTATCTGGCAGTTCCATTTACCCAATACACCCTACTTATTAAATTTGTAGCAATTGTGTCATAGAGAAGAAAGGGAAGTTCTGATAATGATTCCAAGTATCAGTTACAGGTTGAGACTTGAGAATGGACTTAGGATTTTTAGAAATTTTCATTATTTTAGTGCTTCTAGTAAACTAAGGCAAATAAAGCTCACTTTTCCTCACGCCTTCTACCACTTACTGTACACCTTCAAATTTGTCTTTTATAGCTTCACTCACTATCTGGCACAGTCATTTTTACTTTAAGATAAAACTTGTCTTTCTCTTTTTTCTTATTGAAAGTCTTTCTTGGTTTTCAAACAACATTAAAATTTTATACTGAGAGATCTGATGTTCTACAGTAAAGAGACTCATGGTAGACACAGTGGCTACCATAGCAAAAAGAAAGCTGTACTAGTTCCTTTGAGAGTTTAGAAGAAGCAAAGAGAAGTGCTGGGGCTTAATGTCACCCTTGGAGCAGCACTGATAGACACATTTTGGATAATTGTCCTTCTGTTTACTAGCCAGCATGGAACATTCATCCTTTCAATTATCATTTTATTTGCAGTATCTACAGTTATCCTATTCATAGGCTCCCAACTTTTAAATAAGAGACTTTTTAAGTTATTTTTAACTAGTGAACCAAATACCCTATTGAGTTGCAGTTTATTTACTTCCTAAGGCTCTGGAAATACCTAGACACACATTGAATATTTTCTAAATTGGCAATTTTACATTTGTATTTCTTTATTATTAAATTCCTATTTTAGTAGATTCGAGGGTGGGAGGCCGGGATGGGTGGGGTGGGGTGAAAATGGAGGCAATCATACTTGAACAACAATTTAAAAAATCAAAAAAATTCCTATTTCAGATTTAATCCCATTTAGAAAAGAGAAGACACATCTCTCTATCTTAGCTGTGGGTTTACTCCAGCTTCTGGAATGTTTCTTAGAGTCTATTTTTCATCTTTGTTTTGTGTACAATTTGAACCTTTTTACATTTTTCCCTTAAAATAACTGCTTCTGAAATTGCCTTATTATAATCAATTTTTTATTTGTATTGCTCTCTTAAGATAATGTTTCTGAAGTTTATATAATGGGATTATTTAACTTTTTTCTTTCCTATCTTTCTGCTTATTAGGCATTTTCCCTGAAATGTTAAGCATTAGTTGAATTATTGGTACAGATTGTAGTCAAGGAAACAAAATATTAAATTCTGAAAAAAAACTTTTGCCTGTATTCCAAAAGTTTTGGAAACACCTTAATCATGTCCCTTAACTTGTCTCTAGACAAGAACTTTAATTCAAATTTCTGGACTAGAAATTTTATAATATAATTGTTCTTTTCCTGTGAAACCCCAGAAAAAACAATAGCTTGTTTAGAAAGTCAGATAAAGCTGGAGTAGTAAACAAGGGAGAAGTGCAAACTGAATAGGTTTCAAAAGGTTACAAAGTCTTTGAGAAAGACTGTCTTGAGTTAGAATTTTTGAGGCCTTAGCATATTAATTACATTACCTGTCCAACAGCTGACATATCAATTACAGAAACTGACTATTGATTATTTGGTATTTTGTCTCCTAGCATTTTTAGAATTTCTCTAATGATAGTATTAATTTAAAGATTTGGACATGTCAAACATGACATTATTATTTTAAGTCAAAAAGTTATTTTGCCATTTACCAAAAAAAGTGCAAAATTGAGAATTACAGTGCTTCTAAAGGAAATAGAAGCTCTTCTAGGAGGAAGAGGAGACTTTGGCATAAACAAACCTGTAAAACGGGTGAAAAAGAAAGAGAGGTCTATATATGGGCTTTTGAAAGCTAACTGTGTTCCCCAACCCAGTAGAGACTAGGAAGGGGCCATACAGTCAACAACCTGATAGTCTTTGACACTTTAGTAGGACAAAAGACAAAGTGAGCTTCTTCCACACATTAAGGAGAAAGCAGGTACCCTCATGAAGGTTTTATAGGTGACCCTATAAAAGATGAAGTTTGACAAACCCTATTTTCATAAATTGATTGTTGATCTAACTGACCTCCAACCATTGGTCCTCAAGGCTAGCTTGCATTGAGTTGAAAACTTACCAGGCTTATGCTTCCATTTGTTCCCTATGAAACACTTCTTTACACATTCAAAAGAAACAAAACAACCCAGGACAAAACAAAAACTCATGAAACAGGCTTTCAGCATATAGACAAACAGCAGTAAAAGCAAGGGAAGCAGCAGGAGAATAAAGAGGTTAATGGCAATAACTTTTCTAAATGGCATACCTCCAAAACAAAACATCTAATGATCTTATACAAAGACCTAATTACCTTATATCTAGATCTAATTATTTACCAAATGGTGCACCTCTCAACCAAAAGAAAATGATTGCCCTATACAAAGATCTAGACCTAAACAAAGTCTGATTGGTTACAAATTCTAGTATAACAAAATAAATTAAGCAATATGAACTCAATGGAACTAATCAGAGATCAGATTATTGCTGCAATCAACTCACTCAATGACAAATATAAAGAGTAAGTAGAATTTTGATATAAGGTGCCCAGTGAATGTACCTGTTGGCCTGAGGGTCCCCTGGAATGCTGCCAAATGAAGGTCTTTAGAACAATCTTGGTGGAATGTCGAAAACTGTTCGATGAGACCATCACTCAACATCTGAAATAAAAAGACAAAGCTAACTTATTGCTTTTCATGGTAAGAGATGCTGCTCAGACACAGTATTTTCAAGCATAACAAATGGCAGATCTTATATAAGGTTTTGAGGAAGCATGAAGTTCAGGAACTGGTGGACTCTCGAAGGCATAAGTAGGTTGACATCATCCACAGAAGTATGGCTACTCAGAGAGACTAGTTGGTTGGGTGTCACTCATAGGCATGCAGAGGAAGTGGTCTGTCACTGACTGGCTGACTTTTCAGAAGGGAGAGAGGGAAAGAGTAGTTGGCTTATAAAAGTGTTTGACAAGGCAAGTTACTGCTTGCAGAGAGTTTTAAAATCACTTATGGAGGCTACGTGTTACAAGGCTTCAGAATAATCAGTCTTTTCCTACATTTGTAAGAACATTTTTTTATTCTCAAGTTCAAAAATAAGATAAGGAGGGACAAAAAAGTAAGAGAAATATTGGAAGCCACTCATGGTATCAAAAATGTTAGAATTTACCATTCTGGAACAGGTGCCAGCCTTTGAGTTAGTTGAGTTATGCAAAGACAAATTCTTTGGCATAAGTGAGATTTCTGTGTGTGTGGTTGTACCTTATATGTTGAGCAATAGAAAAAGGGAAGAGATGCTTCTGGAGGAAGAGTTGCAGTTGAAATCAGTACATATTTAGATAACTTCAAAATTTCCTTCCCTACTGGCATTCACACTTATTGTATGCAACATTCCTTTTTAGGAAATATATTTAAAAAACATGCATGTAAATTTGTTGAGAGTGCTTTCTGTATTTCACTTTTCCATTCCCCTACTTGGTCTTTCTTCCTTATTTCAGCAGTACAAGATTTTTCAAAGGACTCCATAACTTCACTTTTTGTCATACCCAATATTGTAAGCCCCTTCCTGCTTTAAGATACCCTCTTCACTTCCAAGCCAACTGATTATAATGTTATTTGTAACCACAAAGTTAGAACTTCCCCATACAAGTAAACATTAGAGAAAGTAACTCATTTATTTTTGGAAAAGATAGTATCAGTATGGTGAGTAGCTTGATCTCTGGATTCAGACAGATCTGGGTTTAAGTCCTGACTCCTCCATTAATGAACTGTGGAACCTGAAGCAATTTACTCAACTTCTCCACACTTCTGTATTCTCCTCTGTGAAGTGGCGATAATAAATGATACCTAATTTTCATGGCTACTGAGAGGATTAAAACTAATAAATTATGTACAGAGTTTAGCATAATTCCTGGCATATAGTAGACATCTAATAAATTGGGATATGTTATTGTTGTAATTAATAGAAGAAAATATGAAGAAACATGCTAAAATATATAATTTATGTTTTTCTCATTGCAATTTGTTTATGCATAAATAAATATTGCTTTTAAAACTTCAAAATTCTTTTCCTGACATTTAGAACACAAAATTCTACTTAGACCTTCACAACTATTAAGGTAAGAAATATGTTGATGACTTTGTTAACATATTTATAGTAAGAAGCAGCTTTACTTGGGTATAGTAATAAGGGTGAGAATATGAGGTCAAAGAAATGTGTATGAATTCATTAAATGTGACTAAAGTATCCAGGGAAGGTGGTAATTTATACTTCTAAAGAAGATTCACTCCAGCTATACCCAGTCCACTTAATGACATAATATATGGATCCACAGGCTGCTGCAGCAGAAAACAATGGCTTGCCCAATTGTGACAGGGTGTCTTCACCCTTGCAAATGGCTCAAAGATATACAGACATAAGAATACTTGCAAAAGGACAAGTAATACTTTTGTGAGTTTCATGGCCTATACCATTTCACCCTGGAAAAACAAAAGTTCTGAACAGCTCTGATTGAATAATTATTTATTAAATGAATGTACTATATCTAACCATTCCCCTTGCAGAACATGTATTTTTTCCTCAATTTTTAAAAATGTTATAAATTATGGTACTACAAGCATCTGTGTATAAGAATTTTTTTCCTCCACTGAAACAGCATGATACAGTGATTATGAATCCAGACCCAGGATCTTCAAATCTCAGTTCTGCCATGGGCCAACTGTGTGATCTTAAGCAATTTATTTAACTTTGGTGCCCCTCAGTTTCCTCATCTGTAAAATGGGGATAATAAAAGTGCCTACTTCATATGGCTGCTATGAAGATCAAATGAGTAGATGTATGTAAAACATTTAGAAAAGTACCTTGTATGAAGTATGCATTCTAGGTGGTAATTACTGCTGATAGTGAAATCTTGTCTTAGGATGAATCTTCAATTGTAAAAGACATTTATATTTTTATGGTTTTGATATTTAATACTAAGTCACTTTTTAAAAGAATTGTTCTATTCCATCAATTCATACCAACAAGAGTAACGCCTGGATGCTTATATTCCCCCAGCCTCATTCATAGTTTTATAACTTTTCTTGTGCTTTTAAATTTATTAAGTGTGATACATTTACCCTATTGTTGTTTTTAATGCAAATTAACTTGCTATTGAAAGTATTTTTTGTTTCCTTTTAGTTGAATGTTGTTAGTGTCCTTTTGTTTTTTAGAGGTTTGGTGTTAGGTTTAAGCTTTGACTAAAGACTGATGTTTTATAATTTCATTAGCTCATCTGTCATCTTTAGTACACTTAATTCCCTCAGTCTGGATTCTTTTTTAGCTTCCTTTATTGATTTTCATTTTATAGAAATCTAAAATTTTATATATTCATATATATCCATCTTCTATTTTTTTCACTTCTCTGTTTCCTATATTTCTTATTTTCTTACAATTTGATTTGTTAATGTTTAACTTCCAGGAGTTTTCTCCTAAAAGATGACTCTGTTAGTCATCATTGAATCTACATGTCTAGTCCAATCCCAGCACCTAGTGGGCAACCAATAAATAGCTGTGGAATGAGTGAGTAAGTGAAGAAACAAGTGAATTGGCCTCAGAGTCCACAAACCACACAAACCTAGAATTACATAAAAAGGTCCCATTTCTCTTAATAGCCAAATTAAGAAAACCGTGAACCTGTATTCCACAGGCTGTAAGAAACCCGTTCTTCCTCGGGGTTTCCCTCCCACAGACCTATTGGGAACTACCCTGCCTGGTTTCAGAAGCTGTAACCCCCCATGGCTAAGGCTGAGTGAGTGACCTTTGGACCATAAGCCACTAAGGAGACAAAGCTTATCTCCCTGGCACGAGCACCACTTGGGGGGCTGTGGAGAAAGGGGGTGATGGACCCTTGCCTCGGCTTTGACAAAGCCTGAATCTTCATTCTACCTGCAAGAAGTCTCTTCATCTCTTGACTGCCTTACTTCCCCTGCCTGATTTAAGCCTGAAACAATGACAGAGGGTGGTGCAGCCCTGTGCTGGAAAGGGTGGTTCCCCGGGTGATCCCGTCTGAGAAAGAATAGGTAAAATCCTGTGAAACCTGCTTTGCTAAGAATGCTCTCAATTAAATGATAAGAGTCCGAGCAGGAAATGAGTTTGTTTCCCAAAGTTTTGTAGCCCTTTAGCTAACAGACTCAGAATAGGTCCTCATAGTTCTTTGTATGTTATCTATTGTATGATGCTTACTGCCTGACAATGATTAATGAGCTTTACCTGTATTCTTGTGCAAATTGAAGCCCAATAAAAACCTGTCAAGGCAAGGATCAGGGTGCTCTCTTTTGAGAGAGTCTCCAGGCCGCTCCGAGGCACTCTCCCCTTGAGAGAGTAGCCGTGCCATCCGTTTTCCTCCACAGGACTCAGTAGTCCTTGTGAATTTATCTATCTCATCCATAACGCCGTAGACACTGCAGGCCAGTGTCCGAGTCATAGACCTATTACTCATTACCCTAATTCATTCCTGATTATCATATATCACCACCATTAAGAGTCCAGCTGGTCATTCTATCTGATACAGACCTTCTCCAGAATACCACTCTGCCCAACAAATGTCTCTCCCAGCATTGACATTGATTTCTCCCTTAATTCTTAAGGCACAGAGATTAGAATAAAAAGAGTAAGCAAAAATGTACTGCAGTTTTGGGGATGAAGTAGCAATAGAGTGTAGGTTACAACTACTGCTAGAAGGAGTAACTTTTTTTTTACTATATTTTAATATATTTTAAAATATTTTATATTATGCTATTACAATTGTCCCATTTCCCCTCTTTATTCCCCTCCACCCTGCACACCCCCTCCCACTCCCACAGTTACGTCCATAGGTCATACATATAAGTTCTTTGGCTTCCACATTTCCTATACTATTCTTAAATTCCCCCTGTCTATTTTGTGCCTAGCATTTATGCTTCTTATTCCCTGTACCTTTTCCCCCATTCTTCTCCCTCCCTCTCCCCACTGATAACCCTCCTTGTGATGTCCATTTCTGTGGTTCTGTTCCTGTTCTAGTTGTTTGCTTAGTTTCTTCTTGTTTTTGTTTTAGGTGTGGTTGTTAATAATTGTGAGTTTGCTATCATTTTACTATACATGTTGTTTATCTTCTTTTTCTTAGCTAAGTCCCTTTAACATTTCATACAATAAGGGCTCGGTGATGATGAACTCCTTTAACTTGACCTTCTCTGGGAAGCACTTGATCTGCCCTTCCATTTTAAATGAAAGCTTTGCTGGATAGAGCAATCTGGGATGTAGGTCCTTGCCTTTCATGACTTGGACTACTTCTTTCCAGCTCCTTCTTGCCTTTAAGGTCTCTTTTGAGAAATGAGCTGCCAGTCTGATGGGAACTTCTTTGTAGGTTACTGTCCCTTTATCTCTTGCTGCTTTTAAGATTCTCTCCTTATCTTTCATCTTGGCCAATGTAATTATGCTGTGCCTTGGTGTGTTCCTCCTTGGGTCCAACTACTTTGGGACTCTCTGAGCTTCCTGGACTTCCTGGAAGTCTATTTCCTTTGCCAGATTGGGAAAGTTTTCCTTCATTATTTGTTCAAATAAGTTTTCGATTTCTTGCTTTTCCTCTTCTCCTTCTGGTACCCCTATGATTTGGATGTTGGAACGTTTAAAGATGTCCTGGAGGTCCCTAAATCTCTCCTCAATTTTTTGAATTCTTGTTTCTTCATTCTTTTCTGTGGTTGTTCCTTTCTTCCTTCTGGTCCACACCATTGATCTGAGCTCCAGTTTTCTTCCCATCACTATTGGTTCCTTGTGCATTTTCCTTCATTTGGCTTAGCGTAGCCTTCATTTTTTCATCTAATTTGCAACCAAATTCAACCAATTCTGTGAGCATCCTGATCACCAATGCTTTGAACTGTGCATCTGATAGGTTGGCTATCTGTTTGTCTCTTAGTTGTATTATTTCTGGAGCTTTGGTCTGTTTTTCCATTTGGGCCATTTTTTTTTTTTGTCTTGGCACACCTGAGCCACAAAAGGTTAAGTGCCTAAGGCAGGTTCTGCTGAAAGGACTGATGCGCCCAACTGACTCAAATGTGCAGGTAAAAATGCTGGAGTAAGTCGTCCCAGCATAAAAAGTCTACCTGTATCCACACCACTGTGGTTCCTTAGAAGAAAGTACGTTCTCGGTGGAAGGGATGGATCACAGTTTTTTTCTTTCCAAGTTTTCCGCCTGCTGCATTCCTTCCCTCCAGCGTGCCGGCATGCGCTGACGTCAAGCTTCTGTGTTCTTAATAAGATTCCCAAATATTTTTGTCTAGTTTATGTGAATATGTACCCCTCAGAAAAATTCAATTCCAAGATTAGAAAGCTTTCCTTCTGTTTAGTCCTTAGAGACCATGAGATGTTTTCCCCCACAGGCAGCACGAGTCCTGTGAAATGGAAGCAGAGCTTTCATGCCTTAAAACTCATTTCTTTGGCTGTACAATCACTACCAGTATAGGCAAAGCAAGTCCGAATTACCACTTCCACTTCAGGCCAACTAGAGAAGAGACAGCCCTCATTTTAGAATTCTTTAAATCTTCCCTGACAGGAGTGCTAGGAAAAGCATAACATACATATCACAAATTGGTCTTCTGACAAACTGCCAACCTAGAGGCTCTTAAAGAAAGAGCAATGAACACTAAGGACAAAATAAAGTAATAGCTCAGAAATGCAGTTGAAAAACAAACTAAAAAATGCAGAGGAAGGGAAAAAAAGGACCTAGTCCAGCATACATGTAACTTCAGAGGCCCATGGGAAAACTTCATAAGGAAATCTTTCATTGCTTTAAAATTCATGAATAAATATCTTTATAGCAGAAAGCTCTGTTGATTTGATGGAATGGTTTGGATGCTTAGATATTATAATCTGAAAATTTCTGGTGCAGAAATTAAAAGTTAGAAAAAACTTTACTTTCTGTCTCCAGGGATGATATAGTTTAAGAGATATACATATACATTTAATCTGTAAGATTTGCCATTACATACTGTATTTAAAAATATAAATCTTTCTGGACACAATGTCTTCATTCTATGAAAGCTGCTGATTTACCTGTAAGTTAATTTTGTGAAGAATTTTCATGGAATATAAAACATGAAAAATTATATGATAGTTTACTTGGACCAATTGCATGTAATTCCCCATGGGTTATAATAAAATCAGAACACTGATGCCTAATACATCCATAGAATTAAATCTAAATTTAATTTTTACTGAATTTATTGGGATGACATTGGTTAATAAAATTATATAGGTTTCAGGTGTACAATTATTTAATATTTTTTAAAGCGTTTACTTATTTATTTTTAGAGATGGGAAGGGAGGGAGAAAGAGAGAGAGAGAGAAACATCAATGTGTGGTTGCCTCTTGTGTGGCCCCCTCTGGGGACCTGGCCCGCAACCCAGGCATGTGCCCTGACTGGGAATTGAACCTGTGACCCTTTGGTTTGCAGCCCACGTTCAATCCACTGAGCTACGCCAGCCAGGGCCAATTCTTTAATACTTAATCTGTATATTGTATTGTGCGTTCACCACCCCAACTCAAGTCTCCTTCCATCACCATTTATCCCCCATGGACCCTCTTCTACCTTCCCCACCCGCCTTTCCCTCTGACAATAACTGTATTGTTGTCTTTGTCTATGAGGTTGTGGGGGGTTTTTTTGCTCAATCTGTTCATATTTTTCACCCAGCCCTGCAACCATCCTCCCCTCTGACAGCTGTCCTTCTCTATGAGTCTGTTTCTATTTTGTTAGTTTATTTAGTTAAGTAGATTTGACATACAAATTAAATCATATGGTCCTTGTCTTTCTCTGACTGGCTTATTTCACATAGCATAATGCTTGCCGGGTCCATCCATGCTGTCACAAAGGGTAAGATTTCCTTCTTTTTTATAGCCGAGTAGTATTTTATTGTGTAAATATATCATAGTCTTTTTTATCCACTTATCTATTGGTGGACTCTTGAGCTGGTTCCAAATCTTGGCGATTGTAAATAATGCTGCAAAGAACATGGTGGTGCATATGTCTTTTTGAATTAGTGTTTCAGGTTTCTTTGAATAGATTCCCAGAAGTGGAATCACTGGGTCACGAGGCAGTTCCATTTTAAATTTTTTTAGGTAACTCTATACTGCTTTCCAGAGTGGCTGCACCAATCAGCATTCCCACTAGCATTACATGAAGGGTCCCTTTTCTGCACAACCTTGCCAACACTTGTTTGTTGATTTATTGAGGATGCCATTCTGATAGGTGTGAAGTGACATCTCATTGTGATTTCAATTTGCATTTCTCTGATGA
>JAPYXV010003335.1:0-12344 GCA_028533065.1 Trachops cirrhosus
GGACCCAAGGAGGAACACACCAAGGCACATCATAATTACATTAGCCAAGGTAAAAATGAAGGAGAGAATCCTAGAAGCAGCAAAAGATAAGGAGACAGTAACCTACAAAGAAGTTCCCATCAGACTGTCAGCTGATTTCTCAAAAGAGATCTTACAGGCAAGAAGGGGCTGGAAAGAAGTATTCCAAGTCATGAAAGACAAGGATCTACATCCAAGATTGCTGTATCCAGCAAAGCTTTCATTTAGAGTGGAAGGGCAGATCAAGTGCTTCTCAGATAAGGTCAAGTTAAAGGAATTCACCAAGCCCTTATTGTATGAAATGTTAAGGAGACTTATCTAAGAAAAAGAAGATAAAAAACATGTGTAGTAAAATGACAGCAAACTCACAATTATTAACCACCACAGTTGAAACAAAAACAAGAAGAAACTAAGCAAACAACTAGAACAGGAGCAGAACTACAGAAATGGAGATCACATGGAGGGTTAGCAACAGGGGAGTGGTAGGAGGAGGGGGGGAAGGTACGAAGAATAAGTAGCATGGATGGTAGGTAGAAAATAGATATGGGGAGGGCAAGAATAGTATGGGAAATGTAGAAGCTAAAGAACTTATGACACATGGACATGAACTAAAGGGGGGGAATGTTGGTGGGAGAGGGTGTTCAGGGTGGAGGGGAATGGGGAATGAAGGGGGGATAATAGGACAACTGTAATAGCATAATCAATAAAATATATTTAAAAAATCCAAACTTTTTTTAAAAAAAGAAGGAACCCAAAAAACTAATTCAAAAGAACATTAAGTGCCCCTATGTTCATTGCAGCATTATTTACAATTGCCAAGATATGGAAGCAACCTGTGTCCATCAGCAGATGAGTGGATAAAACAACTATGGGACATTTACACAATGGAATACTACTTGGCCATAAAAAAGAAGAAAGTTTTATTTTTGCAACAGTATGGATGGACCTGGAGAACATTATGCTAAGTGAAATAAGCCAGTCAGAGAAAGATAAATACCATATGATTTCACTCATATGTGGAATCTAATGAACAAACTTAACTAACAAGAAAGACGGGGACAGACTCATAGATGGAAAGTAGGATGACGGCTAGTGGGATGGGGGCAGTTAGGGAGTGGAGGGATTGGAACAAAAAGGAAAAAGGACTCGCAGACATGGACAACAGTGTAGTGATTACAGGGGGTATAATGAGACTAAATGGTAGTGGAAAAAATACAATAAAGATTAAAAAAAACAAATTTCACCTAGTTTCTTGCTTTTGTCCTTAGATCACAGGATGGTTGCTACTTCTTCAGGTATGACTTCAGCATTCCAAAACTGAAGAAAGAAGAAAGGGCAAAAGGCACGAATCAGCCTATCCCCTTTTATAAGCTTTACTAGAAGACCCACCCAGTGAGTTCTGCTTTCATCTATTGGCTAAAACTGTGTCACATAGCCACCCCAAGTGCAAAGGACTCTGGGAAGGTAAGAATTTTTGGTTTTCCAGCTTTTTTAATAAGCAAGTTAAGGGAGTGAGGGGGTAGGTCATCAGGCCAAATGGCTGTTTAGTAGTCGATGTGCTGTTTCTACCACCACAAAGATGACTTTAGAAATTTTTAGGTAACATGAAAACTTTCAGGTCATGTAAAGTTTAGTGGAAAAAATGGATAAAAAACTGTAGCTATGATATTATTCCAATTTCTAAAACAAATGATATCTTTACTCCCCCCAGTTTTATTGAGATATAGTTAACATATAACATTGTATCAGTTTATGTTATACAACATAATGATTTTTTGGGGTCTCATGTCTAATTTTTGTTCTGAAATGTAAAGCTCTTCTGAATTAGAGTACAGTTGACACACAATATTATATTAGTTTCAGGGGTAAAGCATAGTGAGATTTCACATTTATATACCTTACAAAGTGATCACCACAAAAAGTCCACTATCCATCTGTTACCATATGAAGTTATTGTGATATTACTGATATTACTAATATTCCCTACATTGTCATTTACATTCCTGTGACTTATTTATAAGTTTGTACCTCTTAATCCCCTTAACCTCTCTGCCCATATCCCCACTGCCCAATGCTCTGGTAGTTATCAGTTTTTCTGTATCTATGGGTCAGTTTGTTTTGTTTGTTTCTTTCTTTAGTTTTTTAGATTCCACATAAGGTGTACAACATAATGATTTGATTGCCACAAGTTCAGTTAATATCTATCATCTCATGGAGTTGCAATTTTTCTTCTTGTGATGAGCACTTTTAAGCTCTTCTATCTTAACAACTTCCTAATGCAATATAGTGTTACTAACTGTAGCCATCATGCTGTGCATTATGTCCTGTGACTTATTTTATAGCTGGAAGTGTGTACCTTTTGACTCCTTCACCCATTCCATCCACCTCCAATGCCCACTCCTGGCAACCACCAATCCATTTTCTGTTGCTGTGAGTTCTTTTTCTGTTTTTTAGATTCTACACATCAGTGAGATCATACAGTGTTTGTCCTTCTCTGTCTGACTTCTTTCACTTAGCATAACGCCCTCGGAGTCCATCCATGTTGTCACAAATGGCGGGATGTCCTTCCTTCTTATGGCGGAATAACACTCCATTGTCTGCACTATCTTTTCTTCATGCGTTCATCTGTTGGTGGACATTTCAGCTGTTTCCATGTCTTGACTTTGGTAAATTCTGCCATGTGAACGTGGGGTGCATGTTTCTTTTTGAGATGGTGATTTGATTTCCTTTGAATATATACTCAGAGGTAGACTTGCTGATCATATGTTAGTTTTATTTTTAATTTTTTGAGGTTTACATTTTATCATAGAAAAAAATCTGGGAGCATATACATGAAAATATTAAGGGATGATTTGGGGATTTATATATATTTAAATTACCTTTTAAAATAAAAGGAGATTTAAAAAACTTTGGCAAGTCTTTATCTAACAAAAAACCTGAGGCTAGACATCCTCCCAGACTGATGGACGCTGAGCTGTGAGGTGGTGGCCCTGACCATCGACATTTCCAGGAAATGGGCTGGTCTGAGGGATCACAGAGGACCTCCCATGACTTCTGTCCCGGGCTGCTCCCGGGGGTCCTCTCTTAGAACTCCACTTCTGTATCCCGTCCACAGGCTGACATGCCCCTGCAGAATGGTCCCGCACTAAGCTGGGATCAGGCACTGTACCAGAGGGAGTGGGCATCCTTTGTCTCCCTCAGAGGCAGGGGCCTTTGACCCTGGGGAGAAGGAGTGGGTCCAGAGGAATCTCCAAGGCAGAAGTGGAGAAATTTGAAGACTGGGAATGAGGAAAGCAGGCAGGCAACGGGTGGCCCTTCTGGCCTTGCCTGGGGCTGCCTTGAGCTGAAGGAATGGAAGGAGCAGCAGGAGGAGAGGCTGGGTAGGCAGTGCTGTCGGGGCTGGAGGCCTGGGTCTGCACCTCACCTCTGAGTGCTAGTGGAAAGGGGAAAATCACGATGGTGATGACGATGATGATCATAATAAAAAGAGTAGTAGTAGTATAGGGAGACCAAGAGTTCACTCTCACTGAGCATGTCTCTATGTTTCATGAAGTTCTCGATGACTGATGTAATGCTCACAGTTCCCCGAGGAGGAACTTTTTATTTTATTATTAGTTTTATCCTCTTTTTATTTCCATGTTGTACAGAAACTGCATAAGGCTGCAGAAAAGTGGCCTGCGTGCCCTAAAGTTGTCCAGCCTGGGTTCAGTGCCCCACCCATTAGCTGCAGGACTGGGAAAGAGACTGAAGTGCTCTGCGCCTCAGTTTCCTCCCTGTAACATGGACATGATAACAGGATCTATATCATAGAGTTGCTGTGAGGACTAAGTGAATTGATACACGTAAAGAGCCCTGCACTCGGTCTGGCCTGTAGTCAACCCTCAATAAAATGCCAAGCTCTATTAGTATAAAGTTGTGTACAGATCAAAAGAAATAGTGTACCTAAAATGGCAGGAACACAGAATGTATCCAATAAATGTGTCTGCTTTGATATAGATAACACCTGCTGTACCCTTTATTTGATACATGAGGAGACTGAGGCCTGGAGAGAGAGAAGGGAATTTCTAAAGGTCACACAGTGAAAGTGGGACAAATCTAGGACCTGCATGCCCATGGTACCATATATACCTGGGGACATCTGAATGCAGGTTTCCTGGCTTCTAACAAAAACTTGGGTTACACACAGAAAACCTTCTCAGGAAACCTAAAGAAGGTACAAGAGGGGACTTGGTAAAGCATCTGGGGGTGGAGGCCCCATACCCGTGCCCAGGGTGGGGAATGGCCTCAGGAAAGGTTGAGGAGGCACTTGGCACCACCTGGATCCTTGCTTTCATGAAGCCTCCCCCCAGGTTCCCTTTAGCCTCAGGTGGCCCTTCCCTGGGGGTATACCAGGTGTCCCTGAGCCATCCCAGACCTGGTCTCTCTCAGGATAAAAAGAATGCTTCTTGCTGCCCTCGGGTCCCTGAGCGGTTGCTGACTTTTGTTCTCCACATCCTGTTCCCTTGGGCTTAGGGGTGTCATCACAGATGACTGGCCTTTCTCAGTGGCCTTGGCCAGGAAGCCAGATGGAAAATGAAATTCAGCAGCTATAGGCATCAAAGGCACCACAGTATGGTGAGCAAGACGCTCTGAGGGAGCCTGGGTCTGCCCCGGCCCTGGTCCCAGACCCTCTCCCCACCCAGGGCTGACGGCCACAGGACCAGCCTCCTCTTGTGGGCCACATGGCCACATGGCCTGTGGCTTCAGGGCTGCCATACACAGTCTTCACCTTGACAGCCTAGGTTTGCCGAGCAGTCCCGGACGCTGGTTAGGCCAGGCCCAAGATACTTTTGGGTTGACAAATGGAAATAAATGTGGCATGAAACTGTTTTTAGCATTTTGAGAGGCTGATGAGAAAGCCAATATTTAACCCAAATGAAGAGTATCAGGTCATCTAAGTCAGTACGGCATGTAGCTAAAATTTTACCGTCTCTGCATGGTTAGTCCATCCAAAGTCACCAGTGCTCATTAGCATTGATGTCATCATTGGATCCCCAGGACACTGGGGGGAATAATAAGAGGAGCCCTTTATGGTGACAAGGTGATGAACCCAAGATTGAATGACCCCTGAAATTCTTTCAGTTTCTGAGATTCTGGTACTAAGATTGGTTCTGAGCTCTTGCTGCTCCACCCAAGGCATACCCATGGGCATGGCGGGGTTCTAGAAGCCAAGAGGTAAGTGTGGCTTGTCTGTCTGTGGTGTCATGTACAACTGGGGATATCCGATTGAAAGTTAGTTAGCTGGTAGGTAATTAAAGACATGATTTTTATATTAAAAACATAACCCAAGTTCTACCTTGGAATGCTTAAAGGCCTTGTCATTCTTTTCAAATACATTGGCCCCTGATTTTTTCCCTTAACCCCTTCAACATTATCCTAAAGAAAAGATCTAGCTAATTCAAATTGGTTTTAACCCAAGGGAAAGAATTTCACATCATGGAATTTCATTTTCCCCTCTCCCCTTCCCTGTAGACCAGTGTGGGTGTGGTCACCCCTAGCTGGGGAGGCAGTTGGTTGGATGCCCCTGTCTCCCCATGGTGGTCTCTGGGTCGAGGGCACGCCCTGGAGGGATGTCTAGATGTTTGCTGAACCCCGGGGCTCTAAGGCTCAGCCCCTCCTTTTCCTTCTTTTTGGGTGGTGGGTGGGAGGCCCATTTCCCTAGTAGGGCTTTGAGGCCTTGTTAGTGTTCCCTGTATGGGACACTCTGTAAGGAGCACCTCAGCTCAGGCTGTGCTCAGTCATCAGAAAAAGGTCAAGAGATTTGGCTGGGTCCACTCCTATGGTTGCATTGATCCTGTGGGTACCTTTCTGATGCAGCCACCGATCGTCCGTGTGTCCCTCACAGAAGGCAGGCAGAGCCTCTGTTGGAAAGGCAGAGGGAGTCCGGGAAAGGATGCTGGACCTGCTACAGAGAGCTGGGGAAGGACTGCTAGGGGGCCATACATTCCTGTCTAGGCCTTAGGCTATTCTCAGAAACAGAATGGCAGGGAGGGCACAGGAGGAGGATTGGTGGGGGCGGGGGACTGCTGCCAAAGCCCGTCCCAGCTCTGCTGTGCTTGCTGTGTGTACGTTCACAATCTGGGCTCTCCTCTAAGAGCTTGGATTTAGAAGGCACTTCTTATAGATGGAAAGTGCAGGGCTTTCTCAGGGGCAGAGGGGCACAGTGATTTAAAACAGGCTCTGGGGCTGACTGAAGTGGTTCCCATCTCACACTGCCACTTGGTACAGGGGTGACACTGAGTAGGTTATTTAACACTCTGTGCCTTGGTTTCTCCATCTGGGGATATAATAGTGCCTGACTTCACTATAAGGACTGATTAAGATAATTTAGCTAGACTATAACATGATAACGGCCCCATAAATGTTGGCCCCACTCACTTGACCACTGTGAGCTGCACTGCTGCAGCACTCAGAGTTCCCATTGTCCTCCGTGTGGATGCAGCCTGGGGAAGCCATGCAGTGCAGTGGCCCCAAGTAGGTGCAAACAGTAACCCAGTGAGGATGGGTGTCATGAGTCACTGTTTTCTAAATGAGGTCCTTAGAGTTTATTGTGAACCAAACAGCATGCTAGATTGTGGGCAGAGATGCATGGGACAGAACCTCTGCCCCCTGTAGTGTGCCTGGGGAGTCCGGAGCACCCTATGAACAACAAAGGTGTTAGAAAAGACATGGCAGCAGTGGGCCAGATTTTCACTGTTGGCACAGGAATGCCCTGGTCAGAGATAGGCCAAGACAGGTTCCTTCCCCCTGCCAGTGCCTCCTCCTTCAAATTGGCTTCCTGTCCCCTCACTGGCTCCTGGACACACTGGCAGAGAGGAGCTCCTCTGTTTCTGGCACTGATTGGGTTTGGATATGATGGGATGATGACAGTCATTTTTTGAGGCCATATGTGGACAAGGTGATACGGAGAGTGGATGAGCATGAGTGGGGAAGTACCTGGTCCTCGATGTTGTGCTCTCCCAGTTCCCACACCTGCTCAGGCCTTGCCTGCCACCTGGAGTGCCATCTCCCAGTCTCAGTGTGTCTAAAGCCTAGCCGTGGTTCAACGCTCAGTTCTAGCACTCCCTGATCTCCTAGCAGAGGGGACCTCTGAGCTCCCAAAGCATGTGCCCCCAAACCTTACCATGGCCATTCTCAGAATGTCTGCATCAGGTTCTGATACGTTTCTGCATGCACTGAGGGCAGGGGCTATCTGGCCCACTTCCCTACTCCCATGGGACTGTATTTTACCTGGCAACCCAACAGGGAGGGAGCGTGAGAGTGGCTGTCCCAGAGCAGGAGGGTTTGGACTTTCACTGATGCTGTTTGCTAGCCTGGGCAAATATACTCTAGAGGTGCTGGCTACCATGTTCCTACAGGGCAATGGTGACAGCCTGGATACTTGAGAATATGTTTGACTAGGAAATACCTTCTCTTACATCCAAGCCAATCTTCCTGCCCCAGACTCTGCCCATGGGCCCTGGGCAGGGGCAAGGAGGTGTGTCCCAGCCTCTTCTGCAGCCCTAGCCGTAGCTGATGGAAGCTGACAGGCTGCCTAAAAACACGCAGCAGCCTGACGCCCCACTAATCTTCGCATCATCTGTGGGTGAATGTTTCCAACAGAGGTGGAAGAGACGATAAAAAGAGCAGTGTTCCTGCATGCAGCACTTCTAGTGAAGCGTGTTTGCATGGTGATTCACATCAGCACATTTTTAATATCCATAAACCCATGCCGGCAAGGATGGGAGCAGCCTTGTGCCAAAGCTTTGCAAATGTGCTGGACTTGTGGGAGAGCGGCCACTGAACAGGCAGGCAGGCAGTCTTGCTGCTGAATTCCTCCAGCATGCTGTGTGCCAAATACGATGTCCATGCCACATGTCCCTGTGGGGTTTCCTGAAACCTCTGGCCCAACTCCTCAAGGTTCCCACACCTTGGCGAAAGCTTATCCAAATAGCCATTCTTGGAGTTTGTTCCCAGGACAAAGTTGTTCCTTCCCCAGAGTTGGACTAACAGCTTCCCGCTGCTTGACTGATGGGTCTGACAGTCAAAGGACCTTGCTGCCCAGTGATGGTGGGTATCCAAGGGGCTGGTCCTTGTAATGGGGCCAAGAAGGATGTAGGAAGCATCACTTAGTTTGCCAGTCTTCCCATAGTGGACCCAGAAATGTTCAAGGAGCAGATGTTGCTACCCAAACCAGTAAAACTTGGTCCCTGGTCTTAAAGAGCACTCAGGCTTGTTGGGAAACTGAAGGACTAAACAAATCAAGAGGACAGTTATAGGACAATATGTGGTCTGGGAAGAGAATGGCATGGTCCCTGAATTCAAGGAGTGGGTTGCCACCCCACTGAGGTGATCAGAGAAGCTCTGTGGAGAGAGGGACTTTTGAGAGATGGGCCCCTTTCCAATGGAGAGGTGAGGGGCAGGGCTCGGTTGCTGAGGATGGGCAGCAACCAGTTGGGCCCCTTGACACAGTGTATGGGGTGAAGGTCTGGGAGAAGGGATGGTGATAACGAGAGGAAAATTTCCAACCTGAGGCTCTGAGGGTGGAAATGTAGAGCACACCAGCAAGACTATCAGCCCTGAGAGGAGCCACTTGTCTGGTTTGGTTCAGTGTGGACACCAGTGTTATTTCCTGTAACATCCGGGTAGGAGCCACTGGACTTGGCCTCATGCTTACCACTGTCTGGAGAGAGAGGCTCTTCGGGTTGAGACTTTACAAAGACCACAGATGGTGTAGCTGGGAGTTACTGAACCTTCCACAGTATGCCATGGGTTAACTCCCAACAGCTCAAAGTGAGTTTATGTCAACACCCAGACCTAGGTGGCCTTGAACTAATGAGACCTAGAAAACAGCTCTGATCCTGTACAGGCAAGAAGTCTTATCCTCCAACTTTTGCTGACCCTCTTTGGTCTGTCCTGTGACAATCTGTGCCCAGATTGTAGCATCTGAAGACAGTAGGGTGTTTATTGGTTTCTGCAGATAGTTCTCCAGCCCTGTTAATGAAGTCGTTTGAAGTTCCCAGAGAAGAAATTGTTCAGGTTCCTGGGTTGGGGCTGGGAGGGCACCTTGTGTGGTGGGCTTTCCTGGACCTCCAGACCACTTGGCAGTACTAACCCCATCCCACCCCACTCTTGCCCCCACCCATAAGTGATGCCCATCTTCTGTATCCTACTTTGGGTAGGAAGGGTCCTGAAGAGTCCATTCTGAATGCTGAGGTGGCACCTGGAGATCCTGGGAACCTGTTGGGAAGAAAGTGAGGAAGGGGAGTGCTTTCTTGATTTTTTTTTAGGCATAGTTCAACCACCTACCTCCAGGGAGGCTGGTGATGGGGGGGTTTGGACCCTAGAGAACCCAGCAGCTTTCTCCCCCTAGGGTGGGGAGACTCAAGAAACACAATTCTGGATTTAATGCCTGGATAATACCAACATTAGCACAAAATGGTTAAATAAAAACAGACACCACGTTAGTGATATTTGCAAAATTTGGAATGGAAAAAGAACACCTCTTCTCAATCCCTGGTAGGCAAAGTTCTCTTAGTAACAGACTTTCTCTGACTCTCCACCAGCCCCGCCATGTAGTGCTTTCATTTCCACATCGACGTTCTAAAGGGGTGATGATAACAACCCCCAACATCTTTCATTTTATCCCCCCCGCTGCAAAGAGTTCATCATGATGTGAATTGTGGTGCTGCTTGTGCTCAGTAGATGTAGAAAAAATATTTGATAAAATTCATCAATTTATGATAAAAATCCTAATCAAACTAGGAAACTAGAAAGGAATTTCCTCAATCTGATAAAGGGTATTTACAGAAAAACCTATATAGCTAACATAAAAACCCTTATAACATTATACTTAATGTCAAAATATTGGACACTACCTTCTGAGTTTGGAATCCAGACAAGGGTGCCCATCGCCAGCACTTCTTTCACTGTTGTGCTCAGGGTCTAGACAGCACAAGGAGACGTAAGGGTTTGAAAGCAAGAAGTAGACAGATCTCTATTTGCAGATGAAATGATTGCATATTGGAAAATCCAAAAGAATCTACAAACAATATTATTAATAAGTACATTTAGTAAGACTACTGGATATAAAGGCAATACACACAAATCCTTCCTTCCTTTCTCCCTTCCTTCCTTCCTTCCTTCAGCAAAGAAAGTAAAGGTTTCTTTAATGAAATGGTGGCCAAGCTTGGTTATTTGTACTTCTATAACTCGTAATCAGAAATGGAAAAATTAAATTTAAAAAGTGATATTACTTATAATTTCATCAAAAATTAAATATCTAAAATAAGTCTAATAATGTATTAAACCTCTACACTGAAAACTATAAAATGGTGTTGAGAAAATTTAAAGAAGACCTAAATAAATGGAGAGATGTTTCATGTTTATAGATTAGGAAATTCAATATTGTATTAAAATGTCACTTTTTCCAAATTGAATATTTTTCCAAATATCCAATTCAACCCTAATCAACTTCACAACAGAATTTTTGGGGGTGAATATTGACAAATTGATTTTCAACTTTATTTACAAAGCAAAAGCCTTAGAATAGCCAAGTAATCTTGAAGAATAAGAACAAAGATGGAAGATTTTCACTTCCAGATTTCAAGACTTATTATAAAGTGGCAGTACTTACGACAGTGTAGTATTGGCATAAGGAGAGGCAAATAAACTAATGGAACAGAATAAAAAGACCCAATATGTAGTTTCTTGATTTACAAGAAAGATGCCACTGCAGCGTGGTGAGGGGAAGGACCGTTTTTGCCAAAAATGATGGTAAAGCAATTGAATATCAGTAAAAACAAACAAACAAACAATATTGTCATCCAATCCATGAATGTAGATGTCTTTCCATTGGTTTATGGTTTTGAAAGATTTTTCTTTCATCAATATTTTGTTGCAACAAAACACGTTTTCAGTATGCAAGTTTTTCACCTGTTTGTTCCGAAGTATTTTATTCTTATTGGCGCTATTGTAAGTGAGATTGTTTTTTAATTTTTTTTCAGATAGGTTGTTGTTAGTATGTAGAACATTAGTGTATGTTGATTTTGTATCCTATAATTTTACTGAATTTGTATATTCTAACAGTATTTTTGTGGAGTCTTTGGATTTTCTGTGTACAACACCATATCATCTGCAAACAGGGACAATTTTGCTTCTTCCTTTCCTATTGGATGCCTTTTATTTTATTTTGTTGACTAATTTCTCTGGATAGGGCTTCCAGTACTGTGTTAAACAGAAGTCGTGAGAGTGGGCATACTTGCCTTTTTCCTGATCTTAGAGGAAAAATTTTAAGTTTTTCACTATTAAGTATGATGTTAGCTGTGGGCTTTTCAGATATAGTATTTATTATGTTGAGGTATTTAAAAATATATTATAAAACTACAGTAATCAAGACAGCATGGTACTAGCATAAAAACAGAAATATAGGCCAGTGGAACTGAATACAGAGCTCGGAAAGAAATCCATGTATTTACCATCAACTGATCGTCAACAAGGGTGTGAGGAATACACAGAGGATAGAGACAGTCTCTTCAACAAATGGTGTTGGGAAGGTATATCCACATGTGAAAGGATGAAATTGACCCTTATCTTACACATACACAAAAATCAACTCAGAATGGATTGAAGACTTAATAAAACCTGAAAATAAAACTCCTAGAAGAAAACAGGGAAAATCTTCATGACATTGGTCTTTGCAGTGATTTCATGGATATGACCCCAAAAGCAAAGGTGAAAAAACAAAACAAATAAACAAGTGGGATTCCATCACACTAAAAAGCATCTGCACAGCAAAGGAAATAATCAACAGAGTGAAAAGAAAACCTACAAAATAGGAGAAAATATTTGCAAATTATATATTTTATAAATATATAAAGTACTCCTACAACCCAATAGCAACAAAACTAACAACCTGATTAAAAAATGGGTTCAACCAGAGTCATCGAAATTAAGAACAATCTAACAACAGCCAGAGGGGAGGAAGGAGGGGACAGTGGGGAGAAGGGTTTTCAGGAACTACTATAGAGGACACGTGGACAAAACCAAGGGGGAGGGTGGAAGCAAGGGAGGGAAGTGGGTTCAGAGGGGATGAGGGGGAGGGGGTGGGTAGAAAATATGGACAACTGTAATTGAACAATAAAACAATAATTTAACTTAAAAAAGCAAACATTTTAACCTCCATCAATAAAAAAAAATGGGTTCAGACAAAGAACATGTACAAATGACCCATGGACATAGACAATGGTGTGGGGATTGGCTGTGGGAGCAGGAGGGTGGGCTGGGTGGAAAAGGGCAAAGGGAAAAAA
>JAPYXV010003336.1:0-12342 GCA_028533065.1 Trachops cirrhosus
ACTTGTCTGAGGTATCATTGGCAAATATGTTTTCCCATACAGTTGGTTCTCTTTTGATTTTAATACTGTTTTCTTTAGCCATGCAGAAGCTTT
The DNA here is from genome assembly GCA_028533065.1 of Trachops cirrhosus. Taxonomy (NCBI): domain Eukaryota; kingdom Metazoa; phylum Chordata; class Mammalia; order Chiroptera; family Phyllostomidae; genus Trachops; species Trachops cirrhosus. Next base: position 94 of record JAPYXV010003336.1, read on the forward strand.
TTATTTTGATGAGATCCCACTTGTTTATTCTTTCCTTTATGTCCTTTGCTCTAGAGGACGCTTACACTTAGCCTTTAGGTGACCTCTAGAAATAGTTACCTGGTTTCCTAACAATTAAATATAATCAAACATTTTTTCCAGATTACATGGTGACTTACCATTTGTTGAACTTGACATGATGAAGCAAATGCTATCATAAATAGCTGGGTGTTCCCGGATTCTTTCAACCCAGATGTTGGCCACTTCTGTCTGGGACAGGCATGTAAGCAACAACCTGCATGATAAATGTGAGCTTGACACCTTATCTTTCAAAAAGAGTAAAGGAAATTCAAGAGTAAAGAATTAACTCTATTTTTACTAGACTCCCTTTCGGGTGAGTTTTTATAAAACCCATAGAAAGAGGAAAACACACCTGCTTGTCTCCAGTAGAGTAGGAGGGTCTGAGTCATACAAACAGTGCAGTAATACCTGGCTAAAAAAACACAGTTTAACCAATGTGCATCCATTCTTTCATTTTAAATATCAAAGCAGTTTTTGTTTGATTTTTTAAACATTTTAAAATAGGACAGTGCTGCATCTCCAGAGCCCACGTTCCCCTTCCAAATCACAATTCTTTCCCACCTAGAAATGACGACCACCCTGATTTTCGAGCCAGTCTCTTTACTTTACTTACTATATAGTTCTATTATTTAATGTATTTTGGTTTTGACCTTTACATGGAGGAAATTATTTGCACGCGGTTTTTTGAGTTTCAGTTCCTTTGCCATGTGTTTAAGATCTATCCATGTTGTTCCTATAACTGTTCTTTGATTCATCGCTGCAGAACATTCCATTGCACAAATATTACATACTTTATCTTTCCAGTCTACTGTTTTCATTTAATTTTTTGTTTATTTATCTTTTAGAGAGAGGGAAAGGGAGGGAGAAAGAAAGGGTGAGAAACACAAATGTGAGAGAAACATGGATCAGTTGCCTCTCGCATGTGCCCTGGCCAAGGACCAAATCTGCAACCTAAGCACACACCCTGACCAGGAACGGAACCGGCAACCTTGCACTTTGCAGGACAGCTCACAAGCAACTGAGCCACCCCAGTCAGGGCTCCAGTCTACTACTAGTGGAAACCTGAGTTGATTCCAATTTGGGGCTCTTTTTTAAGCAATGCTCCTATAGTACCCTGACGTATGTGTGCGTGGTCTCTCTTACCATGTACCTGTTAGTGGCACTGCTGGGTCACAATATGTGGCTATCTTCCACCTTGACCTGTTAATGTCCAACTGTTTCAAAGAGGCTGAACAAATTCATATCCCATCATCAATGTAAACTGTTCCATAATAAGTTAAGTATTTATTGAATTTTTTAAAAGATTTCTTTCTTTTTAGAGAGAGGGGAAAGGAGGCAGAGAAACATTCATCAGTTGCCTTTCACACACCCCCATCTAGGGACCTGGCCCGCAACCCAGGCATGTGCCCTGACTGGGAATCAAACCTGCGACTTCCAGTTTGCAGGCCCATGCTCAGTCCACTGAGCCACACCAGCCAGGGCAGCATTTATTGAATTTATAAAACCTATTTACATTACTCATTCTCAGATTTTTGATAGAAACCATTAGGCACCAAACACATTCCTGAGTCATTTACTCCATGAATGTTTATATATTACTGAGGAATAAACACTTAGGATGTGAAAGTCCCTCCACTTTTAAAAGAGATAATCAACTACCTGTATTATATCACTTGAATCCTGTGATAAACCCTAGAGCCCTCACTGAAAATAACTGCCCAAGACAGTTTTCTTAAACTATTGTGGGCACAAATTTCTTTGAGATTCTAATTAATAGCCATGAACCCTCTGCCCAGAATATGAATTCACTCACAAAATGTGGCATGTAATTCCAGGGTGTTCTCACATCTCTCAAAGTAACCACCAGGGTTTCCACCATTAAAAAATCCACTGCCCCAAACTCCCCTGCATGGGAAGACAACTAGCCCCCAAGCAGAAGCACGAAAGCCTTTGAATCACAGAGGCAATCCTGAACCTTCTGGTCTATTGGCAAGTCCCACCCTCTGACCTAAGTCGCAGTTCCCAGGGTATCCCTAGTCAACAAGGCTAGTCTCCAGCTTTTTCTGACTCTAGCTTTCTCAGCCCCTGGACTCCCTGAGTCTAAACTGTTTTGGACTCTGATCAGGTGCCCCATCTGGAAGCTTTGCCTCACTGGTTCTTATCCTATCTGGCTTACCACCTGCTGATAACTCAGGTCCTTCTGCTGTGGATAAAAATCTTGACTCATGTCCATATATAGTGTGGAAGCTCCTAGTTAGCATCAACAGTGGAGAGTGTTCATCAGTAGAAAAGAAGTACCACATTTTATAATATTTTCCTATCTCTCGTATGTATCAGGAGTTCTTTAGGGATATGAAATATCAATCTACTTTTTAAAAATATAATTATTATGTAGTAAAACTTACCCAAGATTTTTATCACTGCTGATGGACACACATAAATCCTGGAAACAGGCCATATTACCTAATATTCCCACACAGATTTCCTGTCAAACCAAATTTCACAGGTCACAATAGCTCTGAAGTGAAAGACACATACAGTAACACTGGAAGAAAAACGTTCACTGAGCCTTAGCATATAGAACAGGAGCAGCATACACAAGTATATTGCCCGTACCCTAATCTAGACAATGTGAAGGGATGAAAGACATGAGAAAAAGTGAGATCGAAGGCAGGCAGAAGTTATGGAAGAAGAAATCTTATGGATAAGCTGAGTCTTAAATGATTGGTAGGGTTTAGACATGCATATAAGACAGACATTCAAACAAGGGGCAAAGTATCAGGAAAGACATAAGGAATAATGTACATGGTTAATACAGAGAATAGTAAAGAAAGCAGCAGGGCTGTTGCGCAAAGTGAGAAAACAGCATGAGATAAATACAGCAAGTAGAAAGGTCAGGATTAAGGGCCCTGAATGCCATGAAGAGGTTAGATTTAGTTTAGAAGGTTATATGGATCCATGAAGGTGCTCAAGAAGGGGGACAACACACGGAAACGATATTTTAGGACAATTATTCTGGTAGCAAAATGCATTATTTCATGACAGTGGAAAAACTTTAAAAGAAGTTAATAATCCCAGTAATGACAGCCAATGTTTATTTAGCACTTACTATGCCCAGGCACTTTCCATATATCACTTCATATAATAATTTATGAGGTAGGTACTATCATTATCCCCATTTTTCAGATGAGGAAACTAAATAAAGCACAGAAAATTTAAGCAAATTGCCCAAAGCCCCCAAGTAGAAAACAGCAGTGCTCCACAGCATGTGACTACTATACCATACTGTGTATCTCCATAATCAAGATGCAAGAAGATGAAGGTGGTAATGCATGCATGGAAAGGAATAAAGATGAAAAGGTCTCAAGGTGAAAGCAAAATAATTTGACAGAAAGCAAATTCCTAGGTTTCAAGTTGCATCATTTCTCCAGTCAGGGATATTGGTCCCATGACAAGAGAAGTGGAAAAGAAAGAGTAGGAAAAGACACGATGAGTTCGGCTAGGGTAGTTTCCAAACTTGCTGGATCATAAGAATTACTCAGAGAGCATGTTAAAAATACAGATTTCCAAGCCCCATCTTAGAACTATTCAATCAGAATTTCCAGGGCAGGGCCTGGGAAGCTATTGTTTAATGAACACACCATGTGATTTTTATGATCAGATACATATGATAATCACTGAGTTAGGATACATGGAATTTTTTATTGCAAAATGCAGCATGCCAGTATAGAAGGAATGCCTGGAAAAAGCTGGAGACCTGGAACCAGAAATGAAAAGGTGGGTCATAGCTTTGACACCACAGGCACAGATCTGCAACCTAATGGCGTAACGAGTGGATGAGCTCACTACAGAAATTAATATTAAAAAAAAACATGGGATCTGGGGCTACACATTAGAAGGAGTCCACACTCAGCATGTAGGAAGAAGGAAAAAAAGCAAAGACGTAACAGGGAAGTAACTAAAGAGGTCAGAGACCAAGAGAATAGGTGGCACCAAAGCTACAGGATGAAGAGCCAGTAAAATCTGTGTGATCAAGTGTTGGTGGCAGATGAAAAGAGAGCTGGGCAGAAAGGAAACATGTACATTTCCCTTACAAACTAAAGAGGGGGTAACTGCATTTACAATCAAAGACCAAGCTTCTCAGTCTTGGCTGCTCACTGGAACGAATCACCTGGGGGAACTTTAAGAGCTGTGTGGAGCCTGACAATCAGAGATTCTGTTTAACCTGATCTGGGTATGGCCTGACTCAGGACTTTTTAAAAGCTCCCAAGGGCAAAGCTTCTTAAAATGTGGGCCCTGGTCTAGAGAACTAGCATCACTTTGAACATGTTTGAAATCCTCAACCCTACCCCAAACCTACTGGGGGTTCTCCCAGTCATTAGTGATCCTGGGATATGCTGAAGTTTTGAGAGTCTATGTCTGCAGTGATTCGAACTTGTGGCAAGGGCTGAGAATCACAGCCACAGAGAGGCTGTGGCTTACAGACATGTACAATGATAGGACTGATTCCTGAAAGGTGTTATTTCTGACATAAACTTATTTTCTTTAAGTACCAATCATGAATCAATTTATTTAAGTTAGAAAAATACAGGAGAAAAATCATTACTACTATAAAATCTTTTATAATGTAATTACCCAAAGAAAAAGTGGCTCATCATTTCACCAGGCCCCAATTCAGGTGGAGCACTGTACTAAGTAAAATTTTAAGTCAACATTCAATTTGTAAAAATATGCGATAGAATTCTCCATTTCATAATTTCAAAGAAAGAGGGACAATACAGTACAGTGGTTATACTGAAAGACAGGCTAGGCTCAAATCCCAGCTCTATTCTTTCCTAGTTGTAAGACCTTATACAAATTTCTTAAGCTGAGATCTAGTTCTTTTATTTATAAAATAGAGATATATGCCCAACCTCATAGAATAGTAAACCCAAATGCTCAGTTAACAGCTATTATTCATAATTATAATTACTTAATAGATATTTATTAATCACCTACAATATGCATAACACACAGTAACCTAAATGGCACTAAAGCACAACACATTGCACAGAACATGGATAAGAGTAAAGGAGAAGTACAGATCATTATCTGGGGTGTTTATTACCAGCAATGGCCACTGAGAGCTGACTTATTTGGGAAGGCCTGGAAGAAAGTACCATCTTGGATAACAGATGTGAAAATGGAGAGGGGATGGAAGGCAGACAAAGGGAGACAGAGATGGTGATGATCCCAGGAAGCTCCTGAGATGAGGAGCATACAGGCCTTGCTAAATTAGAAGGACATTTGAAGGTAGATTTTAGGCTAGAAAGATGAATTAGATTCAGACTATGGAAAAGTCCTGAGTAATAGGCTTAGTTTAGAATGAAGTTTTGAAGTGATGGTGTATTCTATGAATAAAAAGGAGCAATAAACAGAAATGGGAGGTCTAGGCACTATTCCCCGCTCTGCCACATATTGGCGGCATAACTTCAGTTATGTTTATGTGAAAGTATTGATCTCCCTGGTGCAGCCCAATTCTAAAATGCTAGGATTCTAACAACTTTAAATAGCACATTACCTAGTACCTGGGAATGTTCAATAAACATTTGCAGACTAATTTGTAGCCAGTAAGAAAATTAAAGTGATAAAAGTGAAAGACACTATCTGCTGTCATTGCTCCAAAGAGGAGGAGGCTATGTACATACTTACTCTTAATCGAGGACATCTGGATTTGGCCAATACTCCCAAAAATATGTCAGGAGCATTAAATTCTTGGAGAAATAAAGCCACATCCTGGAAATACAAATGATTATTAACTTGGATGTTGAATATTCCTCTTTAAACCCAGAGCTTAGGCAATCATAAAAAACTTAATTCTACACATTCCTCCATTTAGGTACAAGAAGAAATAATTAGGATCCGTGTCAATAGATAAAAGCAATATTAGAAGGTCTTTGTGGTTACCTGGTCCCAAGGCAATGGAACAATTCCATAAACAAATCTAAGCTAGAATCAGCATCAGAGGGTTGACGGGCCAAGAACCTAAGTTCTGTTTGACAACCGAGACATTTTTTCCATGAACAACTTGGTTGAGAACCTGATTGTTTGAGACAGGAGACAGAGAACCAAGGTCTGACTGTAACTGTGATGTTCCTTCCAGAGTGCTGTCGTCTTTTGTCTGCCTTGAATGTATTTATATTAACGATCTTTCTAACCACCAGGAATTCTCATTAACTCTCAAACACATTTCCTGATTATCAATATCACGCTAGAAGCCTGAAATAAGGAAAAGTAAAACTCTTAACTCCTGTCTTCTGAGAGCTTACAACGTGATAAGGGAAACAGGTGAAAACTCCTAATGGGCCATGTCCCAAATCACAACTTGTGCTTTCAAAGTCCTCAACAGAAAAAAATTCTGGCCACAGTGTAACTGCAGCAGCTTCACACTTCCTTCCTAAAGTGCAACCAGTCCACAGAACCTAAAGGGACACACCACACAGATAAAGGAACCCGGAGTGGACATGTGACTGAATCTTGTTAGAATGTGGGCCCAAAACTAAATCAGTTTGCTGAAATTAGAGAAGACATAAGTAAATGGAAAGATATAACTTGTTCACGAATCAAGAGACTCATTATCATTAATTTATCAATTCTTCCTCTATCTGACCTATAAATTCAACTCAATTTCAGTCAAAATTCTAGCAGGCTTTTTGGAGAAACTGACAAGTTGATTCTAAAATTAATACGGAAATACAAAGGACCCATGACAACCAAAACAACTTTGACAAAGAACAAAGTTGAAGGAATAACACTACCTGATTTCAAGATTATGGAGTTACAGTCATCAAACAGTTTGGGATTGGTGTAAAAATAGACAAATAGATCAATGGAACAGAAAAGAGTCCAAAAACCCATTCACATGTCTATGTAATGACAACTAATTTTTAACAAAGGTGCAAAGGCGATGATGCAGTGGAGCAGGGACAGTCTTTTTAACAAGTAGATATCCACGTGCAAAAAAAGTGAACTTCATCCATACCCTGCATCATACTCAAAAACGAACTCAATATGGATCATAGATCTGTAACTAAAATCACAAAACTTCTAGAAAAAAACATAACAATACAATTCAAAAATGGGCAAAAGATTCAAACAGGCACTGAATCAAAAAAGATAACTGACTGCAAATAAGCACATGAAAATGCATTCAACATTATTAGTAATTAAGGAAATCCAAGTTACAATTATAAAGAGAATCACCACACTTATTAGAATTACTAAAATTTAAAAGACTGACCATACTACATTGGTGAAGATGAGAAGAAAATGCTTATAGTAATATAAAATGTAAAAAAAAATACTTTGGAAAAAATTCAACCATTTCTTTAAAAGTTAAACACATGGCTACCATACGCTCCAACCACACTACTCCTGGTATTCACCCAAGAGAAAGAAAACACACGTCCATACGCACTTACACATAAGTTCGCAGCAGCTTCACCTGTAATAAACTGTAACTCAGTATCCATCAACAGGTGAGTAGATGGATAAATCATGGTACATACGTGTAATGGAACACCACGAAGCAACGATCATTTTTTAAAAAACTCCTAAAATACATGAACAACAAGGATGAACCCTAAAATAATGATGCTGAGTGAAAGAGCCAGACCCCTCCAAAATAAGAACACGATCCAACTTATATAAAACTCGAAAATGCAAACTATTCTGAAGTAACAGAAAGCTGCTCAGTGGTTGCCTGGAGGGGGCAGAGGCAGAGAGCAGTAAGAGGTATTAAACGGGGCATAAAGAAACTTCTGGGTGATAGATACACTCTCTATCTTGGCTACGGTGGTAGTTTCATGTGTGTATACACGCATCAAAAATTTTCAAATTGCACAGTTTAAAATGTGCAGTTTTTGTGTATCGATTATGCTTCAAGTATATTTTGAGTATATTTTGTGTCAATTATAGCTTAATAAGGCTGTTTTTAAAAATAAATGGAGGCAATAAATAGCTGTTAACAATTTTTAAGAGAGAAGGAAACAATTAAGCATGTTTTAGGAAAAAGACAACGTGGGTGGTGATAACGAAGTGAGAGAGACTAAAACAGGATTTTAACAAGGAATCTGCTGCAAAGGCCAAGTAATAAAATGAGAGCTTATGTGAGTCGATCTCTTGCTGCTTCTCCTACCTGTAAAATAAGAGTACTACCTATATGACAAGGTTATTGTGAAGAACAAATGGAATAATAAAAATAAAAATGCCTTGGATGTAAAGTAATTCCTTCTTAAATTTCTTCTAATTTAACCATGGTACATCAATGGTTTCCTGACTCTAACCCTACCCTACTCTCAAATCCGAGGCCAATGTTCTCTTTAGGTAGTTAAGTATCAGAACCTTCTTTGGTTACAAGAGTTCTGGCATTTGTAAAAGCTATGTATTTAGCACAAATCTAAAAAACAAAAGTAGAGCATTTATAGCTCCTGGGGCCTCAAGCCCTGTACCACCTACAGGGTTACAGAAAAAAATCCATTCACCACCTCCTACCCAACAGCCTTTTCATTTTCATTTCCTGCCCGTACCTCATCCATTGACATATCCCACACTCTGCAAATTTCATTCTCCATTTCTTCATCCAGCTCCATCTGCTGCTGCTCCTCATCGTCTGAGCTGGATGTGTTGTTTTCGGGGCTAACAACCTTCAGAAACACAGAAGAAAAGAGGTGAACAAAAGCTGTCCTTAGTACTTGCTCCTCATGTAATATTACCCCATAATCATGTAGAAGTCACAAAGATACTACCCTCAAAATGTTTTCTCTTGCAAAAACTGTTTAAAAAATCAGTATCTTAGGTAAATCTATTTATTCAACATTCATAGAGTAAATACTGTTGCCAGGCATTGGGGCAGAAATACAAAGATGAGTAAGACGCCCTTGCTTTCAAGCAGTTTATGGTGGTGGGGAAAAAGACCAGTAAACCGATAATCACACAGAAAAGGCTGATTCAACTGAATCGTGGGCAAAGAGTTGTGAGGGCAAAAATGATGGACCAAAGACGTATGCCTGGGACACGTTAGGGAAAACTTCTCTTAGGTGATATTTAAGCTAAATCTCTGAGGAAGAAGAGGAGTTTGTCGCGTGAAGAAGGGGAGAAGACCACACAAAGGAAGTGCGGGAGTTCGGCGTGAAGGGCCCCCAGCGTGCGTTGAGGTGGTGAACAGTTTAGTGTCATGGGCAGATGGGGCTGGATTCCACGCTAAGAGATATGCATTTTTCTCCTGTAGGCAAAAGAACTATGAGGAGTTCCCATGGATATTTTTTGGTGTTTTTTTTTTTTTTTAAGGAAGATTATTCTGGCTGCTGTGTAGAGGTGGACAACTGGAGTGAAAAGAGACTGGAAGTATGTAAATCAGTTGGGAAACGTGAAGGAAAGCACACACTTACGGAAAGACTCCAATAAGCCACACACCATGGTAAGCACGCTACAGGCATTATCTTATTTAAACTACACAATAACCCTATATACAACGACATAAATATTATCACCCTACTGTATAGAAATTGTGAAGGAAATCGAGGCTCTGGGCGATTAGGTGATTTGCCCAAAGTCACGCTGCAAGTAAGTGATGAAGTCGCGACTTGGATACCAGAGCATTAGGACTCCAAAATCACCATCTTTTTCCTACTACAACAAAAGCCCGCGAAATATAAATTGGGACTTAGACTTCGGAAACGACCGTGGGAATGGGGAGCAAAAACCCGAGCCATGTATTTACATGGTCGTATACTTTTCAGAAAATTTGCAGAAAAACGTTTTAGCCGCAGGCGCTCCAGCGTTCCCGCCGCTAGACCTCCTTCAGTGTTGAGGGGCCCCGGGAGTGGCGGCGGCAGATCGGGGTCGGGAGAGCTGCCAGGTCTCGACGCGAGAGATCGCGCCGCGCGCGCCGGGGGTGGGGGAGGGGGGTGGGGGAGGGGAAGGGCGGGGTCGCGCTGGAGACCGCGCGGCTCAGGCCTGGTGGGGCAGCCTGAGGCGGGGCCGGACACTGGGGGGGGAATTAAGGGGAGCCCACGAGAGGCGCGAATTTCCACACCTGGATAAGCCCGCTGAGGACGCCGAAGAGCCAGTGCTTGCTGTACACCGTGCTGCCTATGCAGTCTCTCCCCACCACCTCCTCCTCGCCCTCCTCCCCATTTGTCGGCAACGGAGGCGAGGGGTTACGATCCATGATTTGGCCGTTAAGACCGTGATGAAGCCGCGCCGGAAGCCGTGGGAGGAGGCGAGAGGCCTTCTGGTGCCAGAGGGCCCGGCGCTGCTCTCGCCACAGCGCCCCCTGCTGTCCAGAGCCCTGCAGTCCTGAGTGCCCGCCCAATATTCCCATCAGGTATTAGGAGCCCAGATGACCCATCTCCGCCTCCCCACTCCACCAGGACCCAGGCATGGTCATATTCATAATTGTTATTGGTCACCCTCACTGGACCATATATTTCATGGCCATCCACTAAATGCCCCATAATTATGCCAACCCAAAAGGTCCCCGAAGATATCCAAAAGCTGGAATGGGAATAGTGCAACGCTGTCCTTGTTAAGAACTATGGTGTAGATCTCTGTCCCTGAGACTGGCAAGTTTGGGGAGGAACTATGTCCATACCATTCTCTAAGAAAGTGACTACTTACCTCTTTCTGAAGTTGCCTTGACACAATGATGTAATCTCCTCTAAACTGCTGCTTACTTTTTTCTCGCCCCTTTATTACCTACCCCCCATATTCGTTTACCCCCATAGACTTGTGAGGATCAACTGGGGTGGTACATGGAATACGTTCACTGAAACAATGACAAAGTGAACTAATATATGCAAAAGTGTTTTATAAACTCTAAACTTCAATGCAAATGTGAGTTACAGCAAATGGTTAAGAATGATGGTTCTAGCCCTGGCCAGTGTGGCTCAGTTTGTTGGGCGTCCTCCAGCAAAGCAAAAGGTCACTGGTTCAGTCCCCCGTCAGGGCGCGTATAAGAGGCAACCGATGAATGTTTCTCTCTCACACTGATGTTCCCCTCCCTCCCTCTCTCCCTCCCTCCCTTCGCCCTCTCTAAAAACAAATAAATTTAAAAAAATTTTTTAAACAATGGTGGCTGTAGTGTCAAACTAGCAATGTGACTTGGATATATATTTTAACTGTTTGTGCCTCAAGTTTCCTCAGCCATAAAATGAGAGGATTCCATGGCATAATACAAGAAAACACCTAGAGAAATATCTGGCCCATAGGTGATTTGCTGAAATTAACTGTCACCATAAGCATCCTACTACTACTAACTGGTGTGAAAAGAGCTGAAAAACCAACCAGCAAAAGGACTAACATGTAAACCACTAACTGACAAGGATGGACACAAATTTTCCAGAAGACATGAGCAAAGGGCTATGAAGGCATATTGTTAAAGGTTTAGGGGCTGACAGAAAGGTACACTGAGGTCTCCACAGTGAAAGGCCTGCTCATAGCAATGGGCAGGGGATAAAGAGAAGCAGGTCTGACTCAGGTGAAAGTTGCTGCAGGGTACCTGACCTGTATGACTCTGAGATTGTGTCACCTCCACCCAAACACACAGGCACAGGCCCGCCTTCATGTGGGTGTCCATCCATCACCCCTTAGTACCAGCAGAGTCCTTATAGCAAAGAATAACACACACTTTTAAACATTCAGTACCTTATGAATTTATTACACACACATTAGGTGCCCTTTATCAGCATATGGTTATGTAGACCTCAACCACTCGGTGTCCTGCCTTCAGGGGCCTCACAGCCCCGGTCCTGGGAGCACAGAGAAGGAATCAGTACTTCTTGGGCAGGCCAGCAGGTCTGAAGTGATTGGGGTCTTTGCCACTCCGGCCCCATCGGTTGGCTCTCTGGTCAGCCCTCGAGTCCTCTGCTCCATGGCCGCTGTCTCCATACTTGAAAAGGTCTGTGACTCTCTGAGACTGCTCTCTGGCATTGCTGGAATGGAGGAGGGCAGGTAGGAGTGAATCAGGGACGGATGAGAAACGGCCCCACCTCCCCACTCGCCCCTTTCCAAGGGATCAGTGACTGAGAGGAGCCAGGAAAGACCCTGCCAGGCAGCAACGCAGCCCTGGCTGACCCCACCATGGGGTGGAGAGCACTCACACAGGAGGGTGGGAATCACCGTCCCAACTGCCTTGTTCTGGCTCCTTTA
>JAPYXV010003337.1:0-12341 GCA_028533065.1 Trachops cirrhosus
TGGAAGTACCCATGTGAACCACTTGGTTACAGTAAAGAAAAGGGCGTTTTCCAGGTCAGAGGGGATGCTGTTCCAGAAACACAAAAGCACAGATTTCCACCACACTAAGGTAAGGAGAATCAGAAAAATTCCCATTGCACCTGTTCATCAGGAAACTCCACAGAGGTGGTGGCCAAGCAGTAACTTGGGGAAACAACAGGTGACAGAGCTGGAAGCAGATCTATCACTGGACTTTAAACAGTTCATGTCTACATCCTTCCTGCAAATCTAGGGGCCATCAACAAGACATTGGAAAGACAATTGCTGTTTGTAACTTCTTTAAGCTTTACACCTGACCTGCGAGAGCCAATGTCAAGTGTGGAAAGTTTGTGCTAGTCATTGCATCTTCCCCATCCCCATACTTCTCAGTTAGTTCTCAGGTGCTCACTCCCCTTCCTGACCCATGCTTGGAGAGGACTCTGAAACAGTCCCCTTCTAAAGGAAGTGACTGGCAATACATAATGTGGGATCTCTTCTCAAAAAATGTATACTTTAATGGAAGTATAGCCCAAGTACATAGAATGTCAGACCAAAAGGGACTCTTAGAATTCTCTTATTCCATCTTCTCCCCAATTTTGTAAATGGAGAAATTGAGGGACAGGATGGGGAATTCCCTTATGAAGTATCCATAGCTGGTAAGTGGTGGTCACCACCCAGCATGCATTCTGTCATACCCTACAATCTCCAGAAAAAAAGTCAAGCAGGCAAATTTCAAGTAAGAGCATTAAAAACAAAGAAAGGGAGTTTAAAATGGAGTCAGGCCCCTTCTTGGCACCCTGAAATTCACACCATATTGCTCATGTCTGCTGCAACCAAGGTAAGGTAATATCTGTTAGCTTGCCCTGCTCTGGAAGGGCTGTGGCTTTTCTTCTCCTCTGCACCAAGCAGTCTGGTCCCCACGACCCCTGTTTCAAGTCAGGGGCAAAAGAGGGTGAGAGGATCTCACAAAGCCACCAGAGAGGTCATGATGCCAACACGTTCTTTCTGTGACAGCTCCTAAAGGACCTGACTTAGGGTAGGGAGTTCTTCTCGGAGGAAGCCATGCATTGGCAGGCGCTTGAGAAGGGTGCTGGGCGCGGTCCAGCTGAGTACCAGGCATGAGACCAGGCAGCTGTGGGTACGGTATTATACTTACCATCCTTGTACTGAGCTAGATATCCAAGGCTCTCTCCAGAAGAACTTTTCTTCTTCTTTCAGGTATTATAGCCATACCCAATGATTTACAAGCAGCTATATGTTTTCTTTCTAAACAGGACTTTTAGAATTAAAATAACTCAACAAAAATAATCACAGTTTGCTTTATTTGAATAACTTCAACACAAGGTATAGCAAGATATAAGGAAACACGAACACCTATTTACAACCAGGTGACCTCTCTATTTAAGTTATCTCATTTAACCCTGTTTCCTCTTCATACGTAAGTGAAAAGCACATTTTGAAGTCTTCCTGAGCTCCCTCTACATAGTACAAAGTAAATAGAGTCCCATATACAATATTGGGGCTTCAGGGCCACTAGTCCCTACAGCCTTTTGGTTAGCCCTTTCTTCTTAAGTGGAAGTCTTTAACTGTCTGCTTAAAATTGAATTAGAAGAAGGCATTACATTGTCTCCTTAGACCTGGAAACCCATTCTCCTAGCAGTCCCCTTCAATTCATTGTGTTTTCCCTGACTTTTGGGAGATTCCAAGAGAGCAAATAACTCTCCTGTATACTATCTTATTCACACAGACCCAATATTGTCACTCCCCTTTCTCCCTCCCTTGGGGGTTTATATCATTCACATACCTGGTATCTTGTTTTTTACTAACAAAAGGGACAGGAAGAAAAGGAGTTTAATTTCCAGGAATAAGGGTTGAAGAAAGAACAGAAAGTGATGAGGAGGTGGGACCTGTTCCCTTCCAATGCCTTGGGTGTGATTGAGTCACCTACAGTTAGAGAAATGAAGACCAAGAACCATCAGACTCGGAGATACTTTGGACACAGGCTGAGAGCCCTAGCCCTTGCAGAGCACAGGAACTCCATACAGGCCAGGATTCCCTCCTGCCCACCTCTGCATGGAATACAGCAATTCTCTGCTTCCCCAAGGTCAACGGCTTTAAGGATACAGAGTGTTGACATCTATGATACAGATACTGCAGGTACTATTATGGGCAATGGGAGTGATATAAATTACCAAGTGGATTCTCAGACAAACAAGGTGACAAGTGGGAGATGGAACAGGTGGGGAAAAAGAAAACACAGACATATTTCCACGCCGATAGCAATTGACAGACATGTCATTGTGGGCTTTTTATAGCAATTCATGTGAGGCATCCCTGTGAACTAGTACAAGAGTCTGAAGAATATTTTGAGTAGTATCAGCTTTATTAACTGGACCATCAAACTACTACTTCAATTTAATCATTAAAAATAAATGTAATCTAAATATTGAATTCTAATTGATGATACCATTCTGAAGTACATAGTGAGGAAGAGTACTAATACCGATGGCTGCAACTCACTCTGAAATGCATCAAAAAGTAAAGTGTATTGATGGATGAATTGTTGGATGGGTAAATGAATAGACTGATTATACATGTGATAAGGCAGATATACAAAATATTAGCAGCTACAGGATCTCAGTATGGGGCATAGGGGGTTCACTGTACGTATTTTCAATATTTCTATATGATGGAAATCTTTTGCAAAAAGTTTTGCAAAAAATGTAATCATGTTTTATGGTCACAGGCCTGTGAAATATGTTGTGTCTGGATTACACAGCTTTTAATTTCAGGTCCTCTCATTATTTCCTCTGGGAGTTAGAGCATTCACCCCAATCTCTCTTCTCAGGCTGCCTCTCCCTTTTCTTCCTTCCCCACCAAAATTAAAGTTTCTGGTTCTTTTTTATACCTTGTACTATGACATATTCATTTCAACATTGAGTGTGCTGAAAATAATGTGTCCAGAATGCTGGCACTTGTAGAGGAGGTGATTCTCAGGACTGTCCAAGGTTGGCGAGAGTTAGGACAACTTGGCCCTGTGCAGAATTTTCCTCAGGGCCTCCTTCACTTCCTTGTTCCTCAGGCTGTAAATGAGAGGGTTTAACATGGGGATGACTGTTGTGTAGAACACAGAAACCACCCGATCCTCCTCTGACGATGGGCCGGAGTTATCCCGCAGGTACATGAAGATGAGGGTGCCGAAGAACAGCGACACAGCGGTGAGGTGGGAGGCACAGGTAGAGAAGGTCTTGGCCCTTCCCCCAGCTGAGGGGATCTTCATAATGGCCACAATGATAAACAGGTAGGACACCAAGATCACCACCATGCAGGCAGGGATAACAAAAATGGCAAACACAATGATGACCAGTTCCTGGGTGTAGCTGTCCCCACAGGTCAACTTTAAAAGGGGAGGGAGGTCACAGAAAATAAAGTCGATCTCATTGGTTCCACAGAAGGAGAGAGTGAAAGCTGAGACTGTTCGCACCAAGGCACTGAAGAGACCAGCAATGTAAGCCCCAGCCACAAAACCCAAACGGGCCTTCTGCGTCATGATGGTGACATAAAGCAGGGGTTGGCACACGGCCACATAGCGGTCATAGGCCATGAGGGCCAGGAGGTAGCAGTCAATGGAACCAAAGAAGGTGAAGAGGAAGAACTGAGCAGCACAGCGTGCGTAGGATAAAGCTGCCCCGAGCTCCAGCAACACGGCCAACATCTGAGGCACGGTGACAGACGAGTAGCAGATGTCCGTGAAAGAGAGGTGACTCAAAAGGAAGTACATTGGGGTGTGGAGCCGGCGATCTACACGGATCAGGATAATCATGCCCAAGTTCCCGAACAAGGTGATGAGATAGATAAATAGAAACAGGAGGAAGAGAGGGAATGCCTGTTGAGGATAGTCAGTGAATGCTATAAGGAGGAATTCAGTCACTAAGGTGAGGTTCTTCTCTGCCATGAAGTCAGAGGTGCCTGGGAGGGCTAGTATGAGATGAAAGTTAGGAAGCTACAAATAGGACTTAAGCGCATTTCTAGTTTACATTTTATTGAACATACACTATGGAAAAAATATGCCAGGTGCTGCGTGGGGCTTCAGAGATGACTGGTCTTAGCTCCTACCCTCAAGGGAATCTTATGACATGCAGTTGTCTTAGTATGTCAAGAAAACTAATACGGGTAGACATTTTCAGAATAAGAGTGTATATTCTCCCACCTTTATTACTAACTAAATGTGTGAGATCCTGTGATTTAGATAATCACTTTTTAAACTAAATTTATTGGGGTGGTATTGGTTAATATGATTATACATATTTCAAGTGTGCATTTCTATGATACATGATCTGTATATTGCATTGTGTGCCCACCACCAAAGTCAAATTCTCTTCCATCACTTATATCAATATTGGACCACCTTTACTCTTCCCTGCCCTCACCTCCCCTTCCCTCTTGTAACCACCACACTGTTGTCTGTGTCTGTGAGTTTTTGTTTTTCATATTTGTTCATTTGTTGTTTTCAGTTTTATATCCCACGTATGAGTGAAATCATATGGTATTTAACTTTTTCTGTCTGACTTATTTCTCTTAGCATGAGATTCTGAAGGTCCATCCATGTTGTCACAAATAGCAGTATTTCAACTCTTAACCAAAATTTTCCTGTTGCTCCATTGGAAGGTGATGCATGGATCCTGCTTACCACGAGAACATCCATCTCAGGACTCTGTTGCCTTTTCTCCATGACCACAGCTTCTCCCTCTTAACCCTCTTCCTCTCTTGCCTAGATCAAGGTGACAGCCATTTAACTAATAGCTCTCTCTGCCTTCAGGCTTGGTTCTTGCCAATTCTTGTTCCTCATTGCAACTAGAGTGATATTTCCAAGACTTTAATTTGTCATGTCTCAATCTCCTGTTAAAAATTGCACCATGGCACCCCATCAAGGATAGGATATTACTGAGACTCTTCGGGTGTCAGGGAATGTCCTCCTTGAGCACCTCCCTACTTACTTCCTGCGTCTCCTTACTTCTCACTCCTCACATCCACAGCCACACCCCACTCTCTCCAGCCATACTGAATGACTTGTGGCGTCTCTAATTCCCCCATGTTCTCTCACATCTTTGCTTTCTACAGGCCACCCCTTCTGCTGAAACACCTTCTCTTGCCCATCCTCCCATCCTGAGCATCCCACCTAACTCCTACACAACCTTCAAACCTCAGCCCACAAGAAGTCTCTCTCCAGTTTGCCTCCCCTCGCCAGAGTACATGACCCTGGAGCTCAGCACATAGTAAAGGCTCAATGTGTTTTTGTGGAATAAAGTTTTGAAATGAGATATGAAGCACCTTGCAAAGAGAAATGAACTGTACAAATGTTCAAGTGATTATTTTTACTTTTATGAAAAATTTAAAAATTAACATTTATGAAGGTCATAGCCATCCTTGGTTTGACCACTCCATTCTCAAGCTACCAATGTCCTTATTTAATAGAAAGCTGTTTACCAAAAATAAATTTTGTGAGAACTGATATTTTCCTTAATAACACAAACACATAGAAAGAAACTATTTTAAGTTGTTTACATATTAACTCATTCGATCCCCACAACCACTTTATAAGGTAGGAACTTTTATTATCCCCATTTTACAGATGAGGAAACAGAGTTTAAGTAACAGGCCCAGCATTGTACTAGTAAGTGGTGGAACTGTCATTAGAAACAAAAATACCCACAGAAGCACTATTTATCTTGTAACAGACTTCCACATACATCACAAATCTACTCCAACAGCCCAGCAGGACTCAGGAAATGACTACCTTTAAGTAAACAAGCATGAATACCAGCACTGCAGTCTACTCATACCTGGAGGCTGATGGAGACTTTTGTGCTAAAGGACAGAAGTCCTTTGGCAGAGCTGCAGTGGATGAGGATATAGAAGATATTCGATCATCTTTAAAGCATTGGACTTTGGCAGCTACTCTAATGTTGGACTGACATATTGAGGAAAATGATAAATAAAAGAAATTGGATCCAGTTATTTGAATTGAGCATAAGTCAAGAGAACTGGATCAGTTTTCTCACCTGAATTCCACTTCACCTTCACCTGGAAAGTCCTCTTCACTCTTTGTCCACTAATTTTCCTTTGTCTCTAATGGTTGTCTCTCTGTTGTTGCTTGGAGAGCCATCCTAAGTGTGTGGGGGAGAGACCACTGCCCTGGGAAGCAGGAGTACTGGGTGGTTCTTGTCCTCCCATACTTGCTCAGTTAGGATGATAAGCAAGTTTCTTAATCTCTTGGGTCCTCAGTGTCCTTACCCCTCCTCCTACACTCCCCTCAGTGAATCAACATGGGGACAACAGTGTCATAGCTGCCTGAATGTCAGTCCCTGCACTGCATCTTTCTCAATCAAATCTGTCAAGCACTATTTTCTCTTTCTTCCCTTAATCTTTCTGTTCCCATGACCTGGTAGATCTGGCTAAGATGCATCCCTCACTCTGGGTTTTGTTCAGGTGCAGGCTGGAATAAAGGAGGTTGGAGAACAGCCTCTTCCTATGAGCACCTGGCCCCAACACAATTCCCTTGTGGAGAAGACTCTAATAGTTGTTACAAAAGCTCTGAAGTCCCCAGTCAATGGCTAAAGTGGTCTCTGAGGAAAGGCCATTATTACTTGTGTGGATTCTCACCTGATCCGAGTCCTAACTCCCAAAGCCCTGAGACACGCCCACTGAGTGGGATCTAAAAGCCCTGAACCCCAATTCTGCAGAGTCTCTTGAGGTCAACATCAGAAATTGTGCCCATTACCACCCTCATCAGTGTGGCCATATCCTAGTTGAGAAGTGCTTTGCAAGCAACAAGGCTTTGATCCACATTATCTAGAAGAACACACTGGGGACTCTACCGAGACCTCAACAAGACACATAGTGTCTTCTGAGTTTGCTCTCTCGGGGGGTCATGTGTTTTATTAAGTCTGTTCCTTTTTTCTTTAAAAGCAAATGAAATTATAGGGAAAACAGCCTGGGATATCGCCCAGAGATATTGGCAATTTCTTGTTGACCTAGCCTTTGCCAGCTCTCTGCATTTTTGACACTGTAGTAATTTCTTAACCCCAAATTCATTGGTATTTTGTTAAGTCATTAAATTTCAACATGTCCCAATTTAGAAAAGGAAATAAGAAAGACAGAGAAGAATGGAACAGTTGTTCTCTTTGACAATTATGAGAAATAAGAGAAAGACCACATAGTTCATTGATTCATCACTGTACTAAGAGTTCTAAACAAGGAGCAGAAGATATAAAATAAAACAAACCCTCCCCCCCCAAAAAAAAACTCTACAATGCCTGTCTACAAAGAATGTGCAGCCTAATAAGTAGGATAATTATACATCCTACCATATAACAAGCACTAAACCCTGAAGTTAGATGTAGGTAAGGTGCCATGGGGATTCAATGTAAGGCAAAATTACTTATAGTTGGGATAGATCAGGGATGGCTTCCCAGAGGAGGTGACAGTTAGGATGATGGGCAAAACTCTCCAGGAAAGGAGACCAGTATAAACAAATTCACAGGGGCAGGAGAGCCCAGGGACTATTCCTGGGACAATGAGCAAGACTTTTGCAACAGCACAGGTGGTTTCTAGGCAAGTCAGGACTAGGGTGAGGTGAGTGAGGCACTCTCCTCAGGTACAAAAGTTAAGATGGCACCAAAACCATTAGTAAACACAGTAATAGTAAAATATTATTTAAAAGTGAAAATCAATGCAAAAAAATTATGATGAACAAGACATCAACATGTTAAGCAAATACAGTATGAGTATCATTGATTTTTCTTTTGCCTCAGTCTCTAATATGTCTTAGCATAGCACTGGCACAAGGATACTTGTATATGCTTGAAAAGGGAAGGCAAGACGAAAGGGCTCCTAGGAGACAAGCTTAAAAATGCCTTTTAGTCAGCTAGGGATTGTCTATTTCTTTCCTCTCTTCCCTCAATTTAAGAAAAGAGAATGTAGGAAGGTCAACTTAGTGAGATCTAATACTTGCAGAGTATCTTTCATCATTTGAAAGCACTCTCTTCATTTATCTTCACAAGAACCCTGAAGATTGAAAGAGATCACGGGATTCCTCATTTGTCCTGATGAGGAAACAGGGCAAAGGGGCACAAGGTCATACAGGTACTTTGGTAAGTGGACTAGAAATTTTGTCTGTCCTACACACTTTGGTTGTTAATGGACTCTGCCTCAGCCCTCACTGCCCAAAAGGACATTCTTTTATGACCCTGCACACACACACACACACACACACACACCCAAGCTCATCGGGTGAGGAGGTGAGTCCTCTGAGCTAACAAATTACCTTAAATCACAGTGACTACACAATAAGTTTATTTTAGCTATGAAAAATCTACTGTGACAAACACACTATGCAATATATAGACAATATATTATAGAATTGTACACTCAAACTTACATAATCTTATTAACCAATGTCACCCCAAGAAATATAATAAATTAAAAATAATATAATTATTTATCACAAAAAGAAAATCTAGTGTGGGTTAGGTAGTTCTCTTTCATCTTGCAGCTATGCCATTTGGAACATGTTTGGGCTAAGTCTCTGCCACCACCCTCACCCTTGGTTCAGTATAATGTCTAGAACTTGTCCCAAAATTTCCAAAGACCCTCAATGGCTCACTATTGCATTCACATGGCTCTCCACATCCTGCTTCCACTAGAGCATTACGCACACTGTGCCCACTTCCCATGACTACTAAGCCCACCCACTACCATATCGTGCCACTCAGAAAGCATGACCTTTTTTCTTTTTCTTCATTCTTTAAAGCAAAATGAACACAGGGTTTGTTTGGGTAACAGATTTACAATAAATATATTAATAGAAAATTTAAGAGGTACACAGAGAAGAAAAATTAGAACTAATAAGGTATATCATTGTGCTTCAAATTGCCCATCACAAGGAATTTGTCACTGGCTGCCTCTCACCACCTCAAGCCTGCCTGCTACCACACATCCCTGTCTCTTTATCTATTGAGATCATCTTTTGTTTATATCTCGTTTCTCTTAGTTCCTCAGCCTTCCAATCGAATCTACTGAAGAAGACTCAAAAGTCCTTATGTACTGTTATCCATGATGATCTATATCTTTCTCATCCAAATTTCTTCTGTTTAGACCACAGATTAGAGGCTCTTAAATTTCATAATCCAGATACCATTTTGTTTTGTTTTCCTCAACCAGGAGGAATTTTTCTTTTTAATAGAAGAAAATTAGGTCAGAAAGTAGGTCACCTAACATTTAATTATTACTACTTTTTTACTTTTAACAAACCATAAAAGGGTTCAGTGCTCAAAGACATGGGAAACTGGGTTAAATGACATTAAACAATTGTCTTGACTAAAGGATTTCTGAGACTTGAGTATGATAATATACATAGTAAATCTCTGAAATGTAGTATGTATTATACAGCAATTTCTGGAAGTATTTCACCATGGAACATTTACTCAGCTGCTGTGTTGTAACAAAAACCCACAATTGAGTGATACACAACAATAAGAATTTATTCTCACCTTCACAGGTCCATGGGTCAGCCAGGATTTGGCTCATCTGGGCTAGGTTTTTCTAGTTTGGCCAAGCTGGAGATTGGTTCCTGATTTGTTTCATGTGTCTCTCATTATCTTTGGGTCACTAAGATACTCAGGATATCTTCTCCTAACAGTGGCAGCAGCACAAGTGGGCAAAGTCCCATGACCAAAGCACATTTCAAGTCTTTGCTTATATAGGTCTGCTAATGTCCATCTGCCAAAGGAAGTTCCATGGTCAAGTTTAATACCCTGAAGCAGGTGAGTATTCTACTCACAGTGGGAGAAGAGTGGAGTGACTGTTTTCTGAACAATAATCCAATATTTCCTGTAGTCCATAAACACTCATACCCTACCACATCAATCACATGCAAAATATACTCATCACCACCCTGAAACCCATACACACTAACTCCAACAAATTACATCATTGGGATCAAAGTCTAGGATATTGTGGTCTCTGTTAGTCCAGATGCAGCTCCTCTTAGTCCAGAGAACTATGAACTAAAAAGACAAGTTATCCGCCTACCCTACAATACCCAACATACATTGGTTAGCCAGCCAGGATAACCAGAGTAAAAACACCCATTAGAAAAGGTAAGAATGGCAGGCACGTGACAGTTACTGATCCATAGCAACTCCAAGCTCCTACTGGGCAAATATTGCCAAGTCACCCTATCCTCAGGTAGAAAATGTGCCTTGTTAGGCCATTAACCTACTCCTTGGTGGAGACAGAGCACCCCAGCTGATATACTTCATGGACATTAGAACGTATCATGATCATTAGATACTTTTCATACCCCAAAGTAATTTAATCTTAAATTCAGATAGCTTCTATTTTAGCCTTCTCTCTTTCCACCACTCAGAGTTTCCCAGGGAGAAGACATTAAAAGTTTTGGTTAGGAATATGGATTCTGATATCAGGCTGCTTGGGTTCAAATCCTGGCTCCATCATTTTCTAGTTGTGTGATCTTGGAAAATATGCGTAATTTCACTGTACTTCAACTTCTTCATCTGTAAATTCAAATAACAGTACCAGTACCAACCTCATAAAGTTGTGGAGGAAATCAAAGGAAAGAAAAACAAAAGAGAGAAAGTAAAGTCACTCTTCAGCAAAGTACCCTGATCTTCCCTACCGGAAGGGTATTCCCAGGACCACTTCCCAAATTCAACCTTTCTTCCTACTTCTTATCTGAATCTTTACACATCCAATAATGTTGTAGAATACAAACCATCTGGTTACTTTAAGATAGCAGTAAAACTTCCCATTTGACTTGTAGTGAGTGTAGAACCCACTGATAATAACTGGTGGCCACAGAATGAGCCAACATCCCTGAGAGCCCACCAGGTACCAGGCACCATGCCAAGTATGTCACATGTTACTTCCCACTTAAAAATAAACTTACAAATCATTTCTCATTATATATAGAAGCATCCTCTGAGATGATAAAGCATTCTTTCTTATGGTAGCAGTTCTCATAGCTTCATTATGCAACTGTCATCTCATCTCCTTATTTCATTTTGCTCTCTTCTAGCTCAATACTAATGATACTGCTGAGGTCAGCCTTCCCTGTCACATAATTTAATTTCAAAGCTTGATCAGTATTTTCCCCCCATTAAGATGTGGAATTTCCTGACTTCCAGCCAAGATGGAAGTGTAGGTAAACACACTGTGCCTCCTTGCACAACCAAAAGGACAATAGCAAATTTAAAAACAAAAAACAGCCAGAACTGCCAGAAAATTGAACTGTGTGGAAGTCCAACAACCAAGGAGTTAAAGAAGAACCACTCACCCAGACTAGTAGAAGGGGCAGAGATGGGCAGCCGGGGCAGAGAGGACTCTTGGCAAGGCGACTGTTGGTGGAGCGGGTGGTCCCACATTCGTGCACATATAAACAGGGAGGAACTATTGGGGAGCAAGACAGACTGCACAGCCCAGGGTTCCGGAGCCTGAAATAAAGCCTCAAACTTCTGATTGAAAAAACCTGTGGGGGTTGAGGCTGTGGGAGAAACTCCCAGCCTCACAGGAGAGCTCGTTGGAGAGATCCACAGGGTCCTAAAACATACACAAGCCCACCCACTCAGGAATCAGCACCAGAAGGGCCCAGTTTGCTTGTGAGAAGCGGGGGAAGTGACTGAAAACTGGCAGAGAGTGGAGCAAGCGACATTGTTCCCTCTCAGACCCTTCACACATACAGCATCACAACACAGCAACCTGGGTTGCCCTGCCCTGGTGAACACCTAAGGCTTCACCCCTCACTATGTAACAGGTGGACCAAAACAAAAAAAAAATTACCCAAATGAAAGAACAGATCAAAGCTCCAGAAAAAATACAACTAAGCAACGAAGAGATAGCCAACCTATCAGATGCACAGTTCAAAACACTGGTAATCAGGATATTCACAGAATTGATTAAGTATGGTCGCAAATTAGAGGAAAAAATGAAAGCTATGCTAAATGAAATAAAGGAAAATGTACAGGGAACCAACAGTGACAGGAAGGAAACCAGGACTCAGATCAACAATTTGGAGCAGAAGGTAGAAATAAACATTCAACCAGAACAGAATGAAGAAATAAGAATTTAAAAAAAAAATTAGGAGAGACTTAGGAACCTCTGGGACAACTTTAAATATTCCAACATCCAAATAATAGGGGTGCCAGAAGGAGAAGAGGGCGAGCAAGAAATTGAAAACTTGTTTGAACAAATAATGAAGGAGAACTTCTCCAATCTGACAAAGGAAATAGACTTCCAGGAAGTCC
>JAPYXV010003338.1:0-12341 GCA_028533065.1 Trachops cirrhosus
GGGGGTGGGGGCAGGCTGTTTTCTGACTCTACCGGCCTCATCACGCAGGGCAAAACTGGTGTGCCAGCAGGGAGAGGCCCTCTGCACATTTCCCAAATCCAGCAAAAAAGCCAGGTGTCGTGGCCCACCCATACAGCCTCTTTCCCATGAGACTGCATCACCTTCCTTCACAGTCAGACTGCAGACTCCCGAGGGCCCCCCAAAGCTTTCAGCGAAGTCTGCCCAGGGGAGGCGAGACCGTGCTTAGCTCTTGTTCTCCTTATTTTTATTCTTCATTTTTCTAACCCTTTTTACCCCTCAACACTCTCCCCACCCATTATGCACGAAAAGACACCATGCCCATCAGCATGGCTACTATAAGAAGAAATCTGGCAAGGAGGTGGACAAATCAGCACCCGTGTGCACTGCTGGCTGCAATGGCACAGGTGACACAGAGGACCGTACAACACCCCCTCAAAGAAATCAGAAACAGGATCGCCCACATGGTCCAGCAACTCTACACCCAGGTAAACGCCTGAAATAATTGACAGCAGGGACTCAAACAGATGTTGGTATGCTCAGGGTCACAGCAGCACCACTTCCGACAGCTGAGAGGTGAAGCCACAGGGGAATGGATAGACCAGACGAGGTGCGTGCTACGGGCATGCGCTGTGACGGAATGTTATCCAGCCTCCCAAAGGAAGGAAATGCTGACACATGCTAAACATACTGAGGACATCATGTTCAGTGAATTAAAGCAGTCACAAAGGACACACACTGTATGATCCCACTTCGAGGGGATAATTCCAGTAGTGAGGTTCATAGAGGCAGAAAGCAGAGTGGAGGGCGCCAGGGGGTGGGGGAGGTGGGAACGGGGAGCTATTGTTCAATGGGGGTGGGGTTTCCATTTTGCAAGATGAAAAATGTTCTGGATCACAGCACAAACTGAATGCCACTGAGTGTCACACCTAACAGTGATTAAGGAGGTCAATTTTATGTTACGTACATGTTACCACAATTTTTAAAAATTAAAAAAACACTAAGATTTTTTAACTGGAAGATACAATGAGCTTTCATATTCTACCTCCTGTAACTAAAATCTCAGTGAATATGTTCCCACTTAAAAAAATCTCCCCTGTCCAGACTCCCTTGCAGCTAGGAGTGACCATATAAGGTAATATGGGGCATGGGGGTGGGAGGGGAATATTTTTGAGAAGTTATTGCTCTCTTTATGAACTGAGGCAGGCTCAGCTGGCACACACATTCCACTCTTCACCTTTTCCTTTATTTCTGTGCCTGGAATTAAAATGTGACACCTGGAGACAAATCAGGCATCTTGGCACTAAGAGAATAAAAGCCACCCGTTAAGGATGCAGAGCAGGAGGAGAGGAGCCCAGTCCTTGAAAACTTTCCTGAGCAGTTACACCCCTCCTGGACTTCCTAATTCTTGACTCTCTTTCAGTGGGAAAAATAAAAGCGTTTTTGTTAATTAACCCACTGTGGTCAGGTTGTAGCGACATGAAGCCCAAGGTCAAAGGAGGGACCCCGCTCTCCATTCAAGGTCTCGTGTGTCCTGAACTCCTCTCAGCACACCTCCTCCGTGTGGGCACCAGCCTTCCTCACTTCATGCTCACTCCAAAGCTACATCTCATATATTTGTTAATATCTTTACATATAGATTTTCCTTACTTTTCCCATATTGGGAAAAAAACTATCCTCCTCTTCTTGATCCTATCTCCTCACTGATTTGATAGCCTGTGTAGAAAAATTCAGAAATAAATTATTTCTGTTTTCTATCTCCAGTTCCTCTGCTTCTGCCCCCTTAAGGCCAATCCCATCAGGCACTTGTCTTACTCTGTCTAACAGAACTGTCTTGTGACTGTCGATAACGACACCCATGTCACTCAGTCATCGTCATACTGGGCCCACCGGTGGACCTGGTATTGTGGTCACTTGGCTCCCAGGACCCTCATGCTCCTACCTCACTCGTCACTCCTTCTTGGTCTCCTTGCTAGTCCCCTCCTCTCCCCAAACCTGAAGTGTCTCTTCCTCTTCTCCGTCTAATACTGATCACCCTTGGTGATTTATCCAGGCTCATGACTGTAAATTACTTTCAATGACTTCGAAATATCTATCTCCACCCCAGATGTCTCTCCAAAATCCACCCACCTACTTAATACTGTCACTCGGATTTCTAATCAAAATCTCCAACGTAACTCAACCAAAACGGAATTCCTGATCTCATCCCACCCACCTGACCCTGACCCAGATCTGCTCCAACCAACCAGTCGCCATTTCTCTGTTGACGGATGGTGCCCACCATTTCCTGTCCCTCGAGACAAACATCTCAGAATCATCCCCAGCTCCTGGCTCCACACACTTCCTGTGCAAACTGTCGACAAGCCATGTCTGCTGCATCATCACTCGATGACCAGAACTGCCACTCACCACCTCCGCCCACTTCCACCTCCTCTTCCCTGGGTCCTCCACAGCTTCCTGATGAACCAACCACCGGCTCCTTCCCACCTCCTGACATGCTCATTTTCAACACCAAAGCCAGGGGGACCCCACCAAGAACTAGATTAAATCACGGCACTCATCGGTCACCCATTTTACAGATGAGAAAAATGGAGGCACGTGAAGGTTGAAGTCATTTGTTCAGCTTTACACAGATAGTAACTGGAGATGCCAAGTTTCAAACCAAGTCTGTTAAGGCCCAAACCCACTAAAGCTCTGTTACATCACTGCCTGGCGTAGCTCGGAGAACAGTCCTAAACAAATCACAGGTTCTACATGCCACCAGGCAACATCATCACCGTTACCAACTGAAGCTCCTGATAAGGCAGAACTGGGTATATCCACCATACTGAAACATTGCACCTAGAAAGGAAAGGCCGGGGGTTGCCCCCACTTCTGGAATGACAGCCCGATTCTTGAGACCAAGGACAGAGGCTGGGTCTAACCCAGGGGAGCATCAGCCTTGGAACTCAGGTGGAGGCAAGCACGTGGGGGCTGGGGGGAGGGGACGGAGAGCCCAGCAGGGACGGTGGCCGTGAGCAGCGCCAGCCAGCAGCCCCCCGCCCCCGACCACAACGCTCACGTGCAAGTCTGGGATGTAATTTTCATCTTGGATGCCTTTCAGAGGGCTCTGCTTCCCACATCCAGCTCTGTCCGGGGGATTAGAGTGCAGGGGCAGACGGGAGGAGCTACAGAACCGCAAGAATCTCCGTGAAACAGGATTCCTGGCTGGGAATCACAGTGACAAGTCACGTGTGCAGATGGGAGCAGACACCTCCCCGGGGACCCTCTCCATCGGCACTGTCCAGCAGCAGACTCTGTGAGGGTACCCGTGTCCTCGTCCTGCGCCGTCCAGGATGGTCCCCATGAGCCAGTTTTACCTGCTCCAGGAGAGAACTGAGATGCTCGAAGGTGGGGCAGAAATGGGAGTGTGAAGACCCTGTGCCTTCTTAGAGACGGTCTCACCCCACCCCCAGGACCTGGCCGGGCTCCTGTCCTCTCCAAGACCCCAAATCCCTGGTCTTCGAGGGGCTGCTGGAGCCTCGTACCCCTGTCAGGTCTCCTATTTCCCATCCAGCTCTCTCTGTGGCCCATGGGGGCTCGCTGGTAACAGGGGCAACCGAGACCCACAGGAGACAGGGAGCTTCCAGGTGGAGCAATCAAGGAGGCATCCTCCAAGGAAACGACGAAGGTGAGAATTCCACTAACAAGTCGACGCCGTGCAGGCAGAGCCATGGGGCCCGGCGGGCCGCACGGAGACTCTGGAGAGGGCCCGCAGGTGGGAGGGAGGCCGGCGTGCCTGCTGCCCGCCACCTGTCCTGCACGGAGGAGCATCGGGAGGTCACTCGGGAAGTGCGAGTGTTCCCTGCCAGATGGGAACCCGTCCTGAGCCGGGTGCAGGAGGCTTGCTCGGCTGCCTTCGCCCTCTCCTGCACCGGCAATGAGGGGGCCTGGCACAGCTCCGGGCTGAGGCAGAGCTTGGGGCGGCTCGTGGGGGAGACGTGGAAGGAGCCCGGACAGGCGCGGACCACCTCGGCCCACCCACGCCCCACCCCCAGATTCCCGGGAGGAACTCCTCCCCACCCAGCACCCCAGGGACCACTGCCTTCCTGCCAGAGCAGGGCGACGCAGCCGAGTGCCCATTGCAGGACACGTCACGATTTGCCTCGGCCAGTCGCCCATCTCTCTCCCCTTTGAACCACTGACTAGCCTGGGGTGGGCATGTGGCCCTGTGACAGCAGAAGGTGCAGGGGAAGGCTGCGGGGGCGCTTCTGAGAAAGAGGAAGCTCCCGAGGAGGGCGCAGACAGGGAGAAAGCCACGGCCTGGCTCTTTCCACCTCGCGGGGGACCGGTCGCAGAGCCCGTCCTAGAGGGTGGGACGCCATCTGGCAGACACAGGCTGACCAGCAGGACGGCGGGGCTGACGCCCTGGAGGGAGGGCGGGCGGGCGCAGATCCGGAGAGAGGCTGGATCTCTCAGGACGCAGTTCAGCTGCCAAACTGACACGGCGGCAGGTACTCCCAGGTGCTGGCTGGGTGACGATCGTGCGCCTGTTGGCGGAAACCCCGGTTCACTCGGTTTTACAGCTTGCTGCCCCATATCTACTGAGTCACCGCGTTCCCCTGGGCTGGGGTCGCGGAGAGGACCCCCTCCCCTATTGCAAAGCCCATCATCGCACGTGGCTTCCGCAGGACAAGTAGAATCACAGGGTACCAGGGCAGTGGCCAAACTCAGAGGCAAGGGCCACCGAGGCCACACAGGCTGCTGAGCCCCACCCACGCTTCCCCGCTGCTGGGCAGGTAGAAGCAGCTGGGAGGAAGCAGACAGACGGACACGCCGAGCCAGAGGGAGGGCTTGGGCCCTGGCTGACCCCGCCGCAGGCCACCGAGGGCAGTGGCCGGGCTGCGAACGGAGTGGGAAGATCCCGCCTCCCCCACCCCACCAGCGAGGCCCAGGGCGTGACAAGCCAGGCGCTTCCCTGCCAGAGCCTCACTGCCTATCCTGCCGTACGGACACAAAAACAAATTCCACCATATGTTAACGTTAATTGCAAACATTCGCCGCTGAAGAGAGCCCCATTTTTCAAGAGCCCACGGAGATCTGGTTACACCGGTGGCTGAAGCATCAACCGGCCCGTTCGCTCATTGGAAGCAGCAGGACCAGGGTGAGGGTGCCACCGGGCTGTGGGAAGGACCCTCGCTCCTCCTCCCACCCCCGTCACCGGTCCCTCCCCACGTCCCCCAGGCTCACACCAACGGCACACCCCAGGCCCAAGAGCGTGCGCCCCTCCATCGACAGGGACGAAAACCACAGGGTGGGGGGAGCGGAAAGACGGGCCACGGGGGCGGGCGCGATGCGGGGAGGCTGCGATGCTCCGGGAAGCCCGCTGGCCCGGTTCCACGGTCCGGTCAGGGCTGAAGTCAGCGGCACAGAGAAACCGAAAAGCCCCCCAGGGGCCCGGAGCAGGCAGGCTGGTTCGCACGGGGTCTCCGAGCGATCGTTATTGATGGTGTGGTTAGGAAGGGGCCAGCGAGGGTGAACCTGGGGCTGACAGGGCCCTCGGCTCGCAGCACAGCCTGGGGAGGTCCCCGAACGGCGGGAGGGGCTGGGAAGGAGGCAGGAGTCAGATCTTCTGCGAACATTCTTCTGCGGGCCACAGACAGGCCTTCGCAAGCGCCCCCCACCCCGGCGGCATGAGGAGGAAGCGACGGGACTTTCTGCGGCCCCGCCGTGCGCTGCGCCCACATCCCGGCCGGTCCCCGGAGAGGCATTCTGCGGTTTGGAGTCCCACCAGCCCAGCTGGAGCCACGGGCTGTGGGGGCCATGGGCCGTGCGGACACTCGGGCCACGAGGACTGCACGCTGTAAGGACGGGGCAGCTCCCGCACTGGCCCGTGGGCTGGTCCTCACGGGCCGGGTCCAAAGGAGCTCTGAGCCGGCCTGGGCAGCGGGCCGTGGGAAGCCATCCCCATCAGGGAGTGACCTGCCCGGTCTTAGGGGCTCATTCCCAGGCCTTTCCCCGGGGGGGTGGCATGGAAAGTCTGCAGAGGGGAGGCTGTGTGCCAGCCTCACGGGGACCCCAACACCACCCAGCAGGTACCCCCCAACAGCAGCTCCACAGACCCGAACAAGTCTGCATCCTCACGAGGCCCATTTCTCCAAGAGATGCAAACAATCGACTCAAAGGGGAGAAACCAGCTGATCGGGCTCCCTCGGAGTCTGGACACGGCCCCCACTTTCCTGCCCGGGCTCCATGACGTCAACATCTCCCCGCCCCAACTCTCTCGTCCCTTTGACACAAATGTGGCCCTCGCCGCACGTCGCAACACATGGTTACGTGATGTCTAGTCTGCAATAAACAAGTGTCTGTCAAGCGCTCACACACTGAGTCACCCCAGGGGCGGGCACCGGAGTGTCCCCCGCCAGAGAGGCCTCCCGGGTCCGGAACGCACGCAGGGGAGAAGCAGAGCAACAAGTTAAGGGAGGGACAGGGCCTGGTGAGGGTGCAAGGGGACCTTCGGGGCGTGCCAACCACACACCGGCACTGCGGGACAGCTGGCGGGACCACCGGAGACGCCGCAGACAGCACCCAAGGGCGACAAGACTCCCGTCAGGCTCGATGAAGCCTCCGGGCACGGGGTGACGTCACAGACGCCTCCCAAACGCCCCAAGTCAGACTCAGTCAGCACCCCCACTTCGCTGACCAGGACATCGGAGAGGGCACGTGGCCGGGGAACCTCACGCTAGTTCGAGGGTGACGTGTCCGCGGCGGGTCCTCGGCCAGGCGCCCCCTGCCTGGGCATGGGAGTGACTCTCTCTGCTCTTCCTTCCAGCCCCAGCTCGGGCCTCCTGCCACCCTGCGTACCCCCCCCAGGACCCCCGCACACACACACGCATTGGCACGTTCAGCTCTGTGTTGCAACAACACTTCACACGTCAACTTTGGTGGATGTCACTGAACGTACGAATAGGGGCTTCGATGTGTCCCCCTCATTACATTGTGCCCCCACAGGGACACATTCACTCTTTGTGTCCCCGGCCAAGAGCACACTCAGTCCCCCATGGGCAGCAGGTACTAAGAACTGCTGGCCAGCCCTGACTGGTGCGGCTCAGTGGATGGAGCCCCAGCCTGCGAAGAACCAAAGGGTCGCCGGTTCGATTCCCAGTCAGGACACAGGCCTGGGTTGTGGGCCAGGTCCCCACTAGGGGGCGTGCAAGAGGCAACCACACATGGATGTTTCTCTCCCTCTCTTTCTCCCTCCCTTTCCCTCTCTAAAAGTAAATAAATAAAATCATTTAAAAAAAAAAGAACAGCTGGTCAGATTGAAGTCAACTGACTGGACTTGAACTGAAATGATTTGGGGTGTGGGTTGCAGCACCAACGTCAGGGCTGACTGCTCACTCTGAAGAGTGAGGCTCCACCACGCCGCCCTCAGCTAACACACCTTCCCGGCGCTGGACTCTGGGGCGGGGGAGGCGGGAGGATCCCTGGTCGCAGAAATCAGGAGAGGCGGCGGGCAGAGGGACAGGCAGAGGGACGGCCACCACCCCATGCACAGCGGTGGGACGCAGTCTCCAGCCACAGCCCCGGGGCTGCTGAGCCCCTGGGAACCTCACGGCTGTGTTGCCACGGAGGTCACAGGGTAACGCACCGTGGAGGCGAACAGCGGAGGCGCCTGGAGGCGAAACTCTGCTGGGCCACTCTGGTAGAGTGCGTGGCTTACCCTCTCCGAGCCTCAGTTTCCCCGCGTGCAGTGTGCAGACAGTGGCGCTTGCTTCGTGACGTCGTTGGGAGGCAGAAGTGCAGCGGCAGGTGGGGAGGACAGCGGTGGAGCAGAGTAGGCCCTCGGTCATCGACAACGCGTCCCATTCTCATCCGTTCTCGCGTTGTCTCATCTGGCCAGAGTTCGTGGTTTTGGTCTTATTTGCACAGTTAATGTAACTGCACTAGACCAGAACTTGCAGGGACTCTGGGGTCAAAAGTGGAAGACACCCCATGGCTTCCCGTAAGTGGGGCTCCTCGCCGACCGGGCAGTGCCCTCCCCAGCTCTCCGCCCAGCCGGTCCCACCGTCACGGCCCATTGCGATGTCCGCGCCAAATCGGCCGTTACTCATTGGCAGGTGTGACCAATTCTCCCAGCACACCCGCCCGGGCTCTGTCCCGGTGCCCCTGCTCGTTAGCGTCTGCGAGAAGAACCCCAGTAAAAATGCCAGAGGACGCACACGCGTCCTGACGGGGGCAATAGAGGTCTCCTCACCCCCGGGTGTCTTCCAAGGACCTGTCCCTCCTTCCCCTGCCAGCCCCCCTCTGCACCCCGACCCCCTGCCCCACGACCAGTGCCTTCCCATGGCAAGTCCAGACACTGGGTGCCCCGCATTGTCCTCCAAGGAAAAGACGGGGGCTGAGCTCCAGGGATGGGGGCTGGAGGGGGTGAAAAGGGGGAGACCCGGAGGAGCTGGGCTCCCACCCCTCTGGTTTCTAGAGCATTCCGGGCGCTGTGTGTGTGCGTGTGTGTGTCCACCCCCCCTGAGTTTGAACACCAGCCAACTCCGAGAACAAGAGCAGGCTGGGCCGGGCAAGAAGATAACCACAGCCGTGTTGGGACCGACGCTGAGGTCTCACAAAGGCAGCTGGAGTGTGAGTGATGGGACGCTCAGCAGAGGGCCGGGGGCGGCGGGGGGAGGGGCGGGGCGTGAGAGAAGCCAGGAGGATGCAGGGAAAGCCGGAGGGGTGCCGCACAGCCCTGAGAACCACACGCTCCGAGTCTCCGTGAGTGACGCAGGCGCCCGGGCGCGCCCGCCCCTGCCCATCCACGGGTCCCGGTCGCTGCCGCAGCCCCTCCTGCTCTGCTAACAGGGGCCTGCTGGGACTTTAAAATCAGGCTCTGGCCCATGAAGAGCTCTCTGAGCATGAAAGGATTCCAGACAGACAGACAGACGGCTCTGCCCCAGAGGGTTGCCCCTCCGCCCTCACCCCACAGCCGTGGGCAAGGCCCCGCCCACTCGGGCAGCACCCGTGGCTCCCAGCAGGCACTGGTCCACGGGACTCGGGGGCACCTGATGAGCATGAACAGCCAGCGGCCCCCCAACCTCGTGCTCCGACCCAGGGTGAGCGCAGTGCCCAGAACCTGGGTGACGACCGCCCTGCCCTGAAGGGGCCACCGAATCATCTCAGACAGCGTCACTCTGCACGTCCAAATTAATTTCAAAGGAAAGCGACACTTCTTTCAAAGCGTGGCCGACGGCCCTCCCCCGTGGCTGGGATAAAGTCCTCGGCTCTTCAGAGAGTGGCTGGGAGGGAGGGTGATGCTGGTGAGATAGCAGTGCCCGTGCACACAGCGCACAAAGCACAGGACCCCACGCACATGGAGGAGGGTCCTTCACCATCCTGGTGCGTCGCTCCAGCTTCCAGCAGGGGAAACAGGGCCCCGAGCCGTGAGGAGGTCAAGAGGCAGAGGGAAGGCCCCGCCTGCACGGAGACGCCGGCTCCAGAGCCCGCCATGCCTGCAGGCGGGCGGGCTGTGCCGCGCCGGTGACCGGCGGCAATGCGCACGGAGGGTCTGCACGGCCGGTGGGAGCTGGAGTGGGGAGCAGGAGGGCAGCAGCCCTGGGGACTCGGACGTGACTGCTGGGGACAGGAAAGGAGAGGCCCGGGAAGGGACCCGTGTGGGCTCGTTGGGAAAAGCCACGGGCGGGGAAGTGTGGCACGCTGGCAGGGGCTGCTGGAGCGCAGGGCGGGCCGGGGTGGGGGCACTGGCAGCTGCAGGGGCCAGGGTCAGAGGCTCTGTGGGTGGCACACCCACTCGATGAAGTTGTCTTGACATCTGCCCGCCTCTCTGCTCTCAGCCAGGGCTCTGGACCAGGAGCGCTGGGGAGGGCATCTCTGCCAAGTCGTCCCCTCGGGCAGGGGCGGTCCGGGGCCGTGCCAGCGCCCGGGACACGGTCCAGGGGCCACAGACCGGGCCGCAGCCCTGGGGCGGCATCGCTGACTGCGGCCTCCTCCCCACACACCCACTGGGGTGCGCGTTCCTCTCAGAGGTGGCTGTGTCCCAGGGTGTCACCACTCCACAGAAGGCGCAAGTCTTCCTGTGTCCCCAAGCCCTCTCTGGGCTCTGGAACACTCTGCTCCATCCACTGGGGCCACCAGCAGGCCTGATTTTCCACTGGGGACACCACCTCCGCCCCCGGGCGTCTGGCAGGACTGGAATGGCTCCTGCCAGTGGGGCAGAGGAACGGGGTCTGGGCAAGAATCCAGCTTCTTCCGACCGAAGGAGTAAAGGCGCTGGCCTGGGGGCTAGGTCAGTTGGAACGTCAGCCCATATGCTGAAAGGTTGCAGGTTCAATTCCCAGTCAGGGCACACGTAGGAGGCAACTGACTGATACGATGCTTCTCTCTCTTTTCCTCCCTCCCTCCCTCTCTCTCCAAAATCAACACAACATCCTTGGGCGAGGATAACAGAATAAAGAAATAAAGTGGGGTGTGCTCCAGGTCTGTGAACCCCAGAGAGTGCACGGTCCTGCACGTCAGTGCCGACGGGGTTTCTGGGAATAACTAAGAGCCGGTGACATCAGTGAGTCCCCACCA
The DNA here is from genome assembly GCA_028533065.1 of Trachops cirrhosus. Classification (NCBI taxonomy): domain Eukaryota; kingdom Metazoa; phylum Chordata; class Mammalia; order Chiroptera; family Phyllostomidae; genus Trachops; species Trachops cirrhosus. The sequence continues at coordinate 10,582 of JAPYXV010003338.1, forward strand.
GTCCTCTCAGGGGGCTGACACGTCCCAGCTGACACGGCCCTCACACGGGGGACCTTTACTCTGAAGGGTAAACAGAGGCACAGAGGCTGAGTCGTGGGCCAAAGTCACAGGCTCAGCAGGGACGGGGCAGGAGGTACACCCAGGCCACCACCACATTCTCCGTGGGTCCGTGACCTCGTCGCGCCTTGTACCAACATCTGACACACGGCTGCGACCCGGTCACGTTTACACCCGAGGACCCAGAAGGTGCCCGGCGCCCCTCGGCAGCTACTCCGGGAAAGAAGGACCGGTGCCGGCAATGCGGGCTCTCCCTCCAGCAGCCTCCTCTTCTCTGCGGGATGGCCTGTCCTCCCTTCCTCCTCCGAGAGCACACCGCGCCCCTCACCCGATTCTGGCCGCCTCCACCTGCCTGCTGCGCTCAGCTGTCCCTCCCCCCGCTGGCCCGGTCTCCCCACCTCACTGGCTCCATGAACCCGGGCGCCCACACTGCCCGCTTTGGGGCCAGCTCCCGTGTGCCTGGCAGGGGACGGGAGGGGCAGCCCTGGACGGGATCTGCACACAGGCCCTCGGTTGCTGCACTAGAGAGGCCAGGTTCGGCTGAGGCCAGCGGGGTGGCCTCAGTGCTCCAGCCCGGTGCCCGGTGCTCGAGGCAACAGCCGAGGCCAAGGGCAGCCATGAGAGATGAGCTGCAGGGACGCTCGCCTCAGAGGGCACCAGCGAGGGGCCACCCGAACCCCAGGGGCCCCTGTGGGCACCGGTGGGTCCCACAGCAGAGTCGGAGGCGGCGCACTCTGGGGGTGAACTCGCCAAACGCGTCCGAGGGAGGCGGAGTCGTCCTCCCCCGACAGCGACCAAGGGGTCTGCGAGACACCGCGGTGGAGCCTCCACGCAGGGCGAACACCAGCCCGCGGCCCGTCCCGGCCGGGCCTGCGTGCCCGGCTCAGCGCCTCCCCGCCACCAGGCCGCAGCCGCCCTCCCGCCGGGAACCTGAAGGGACATCTGAGGGACTCCCGCACCCTGCCCTCCGCCCCGGCGTCTGTCTGGCTCATCTGTTCTCAGTGCCTGAAGCTCAGCTCTTGTGTGCCTCGGTTTCCCCTTTGGTGACCCGGCCGGTGCCCCCTCCCCGTGCAGGACAGCGCCCGTCACAGGAGCACATCTAAAACACACCCTCCAAAGCGGCCCAGGGCACGCGCCCCACCAACAGCACCCCTGCAGCAATAAAAGGAACCTGTGCTGCTGGCTGGACAGACGCCACGGTTCGGCCCGGGCGGCAGCCGCCCTGCACTCCGGGCTCTCCGGTGCAGGTCTGGGGGGAGGGCCGAGCGGGCCAGCCACATGACCCCTTTCCATCCCCCGCCCCCTCTCCCCGGGGCGGGCGAGTGCTCGCTTTACTGCTTGGCAACCGGACTGGGACTAAGCTTGCTAAAATATGAGTGTTTTTTTGGCTGGAGTAGCAGAGAGCCCGCAGCCCTACGGAGAGAGAAAAATTGAACCCACCAGGCTGTGGCTCCAGACAGGGGGAGAATTAGGCTTCACACGGAGCAGCCTGAACCACGGCATTCTTCAGATAATGCTGAACAAACCCCCGAACAAAGGCGGCCGACCCAGCGGCCTGTTCGGAAAGTGTGTTCTCAGCAGATTCGGGCGCACCGGGCCCCGCGCGGCTCCGCGGCCCGGGTCCCACCCGAAGCGCCCCGTTTTTCCGCGCTGCGCCCTTGTCTGAATTCCTGCGGATCCTGCCAATCAGAATTCCTCACCTC
>JAPYXV010003339.1:0-12340 GCA_028533065.1 Trachops cirrhosus
ACGGGAAGCGTCTACACCACCTTCCCAGGATGAGAGCTGCTCGTTGCGAAGTCCCTAGCGGCCCCTCCTCCCTCCTTCCGTGCTCGGAGGCCCTGGCCCCTCTGAGACCATTGTCCAGGTCAGCAGGTCGTTGCCAGGTCCTCCTAACCAGGGTTGATGACATTAGTCCTCCGAATTCTCAGAGCGACTTTTCTGAGTCCCGCGCCTCTCTCTCGCCCCTCCCCCAACTCACTCCGCACCCGCAACTCAGAGGCTGCGTTTAACCCACGACGGGTTAGCCGCGGCGGTCCAGGAGTGTGTCCTGAGAGGTCTGTGCCCAACGGGAGGGCATGTCCTCGCGGGTCATCGCGGACAGGATCTGCAGTTCCCCGGCCCTGCTCTGGGGTGGGGAAGGAATCCAGAGGTCCCCTGCTGGCTCCAGAACCTCCCGAGGTTCTTGCGGAGTCGCGAGTAAAGGAGGGCCGGGGACTCCCAGCCTGAGCAGCTGCGGAATCCGAAATTGACCCTGGAAGCTGGGCGGCCGCGGGAATAACCCAGATGCTCGCCGCGCAGGCCCTCTGGTCCCCTTGCGATGACTCTACCGGCTACCGCGTGTCAGTCAGTGGTTAGCGCGTTGGTAAAACACCCAGAGCCCCCCTACCCGTCCCAACCCCTTCCTCGTCGGAATGAACCCTGCCTCTCAGGAGGTGGGAAAGATGGAATCAGATCACCTGTAAGTCCTTTGTGTAAACTCCCAATGACCCTGCATGAGGCCACACACAGTGCGGGCGCTCCTCCGATTCCTGCAGCATCCCTGCGCTGTGCTTGGGCCCCTGAAACCTGCTTGGGGAAAGGATTGCTGTCCCAGGGCTGGGGATAGAGGTAGTGTCATTGCGGAATTCAGGCCTTGCCTCGCGGGTCCTGAGAGGCTCTGGCTCAAGCAGGCCTGTGTACCCCAGACCTTCCTCTGGTCCTTGCACATGGTAGGCTGGTCAGTGAGCATTTATTAAATCGGTTATTGCCCCAGGATTAGGGAGTAACACCTGTGCTTTCACTCCCATGGATGGTCCATGGGGAAACAGATGAAGTGGGCCCGGTGATATCAGCTCTTGGCAAGAAAAAAATAGATAAACTCAAGATGAACGTGTCAGTACATTCCTTTCAGTTTGGCCTGTCCTTGTTTATTCTTTAACACTTAGGGATACTTTATTCCGAGAACTCGCGAATTCACTGCCCTCCAGAGAGTCCCACACTCACTCTGCCCTCGTATTCTTATCACAGTCCTGGGTACCTCTGCCCTCACCCTTTGCTTCTCTTAGCTCCTTCCCACTATTGTTCCTCTTGTGTCTGCCATTTTTCTTTTTCACCCACCACTCGACACTACCTCCCTCTCTTTTACCATTTACTTTAATCTGAGGGTGGATTTTGTAAACCACCTCTTCAGGTATCAGCAATGTGGACCGTCACTGGATTTCAGGGACAACTCCTTGGGAAATGATCATTAAAATGGTAATGGCTAAGCATCACTGGAAACCAGGCGCCAGCGCACTTCTAAGTAGTTTACATTTGTCTGTTGACTCATCGAAGCCTCGTCAGGAAAATGCAATTAGCCCTGTTTTATAAATGAGGAAACTGAGGCACAGAGAGCTTGCCCGAGTCAACACCCTTGTAACCGTTGGAGCTGAAACAACCAGAAGGTGGGGTCGGTCCGCCATCAGAGCACATGCCCAGGAAAGGTTGGCTGAATGAGTGCTCCTTATCTCAGCTCCTAAAAACAGCTCATTAGACCCCATTAGACCCCATGAGGTCCTGAGGGTTGAGTGCCAGGTGTGGGTGCTTTTCTGGGCCTCCCGGGGAAGGTTAGACAGCACATCAGTGCCAGCGCTCCCCACCCCCACCTCGGGGGTTGCCTAGCAGGGCAGCGCAAGGCGCGGAGATTCTTGCTGCAGACTCCAGAAGGGGCGCAGGTGAGGCGAGAAGCCAGTACTTAACTCAAACTGAAGGTGAGGACGGTTTGTAATAAGGCGCTTCGGAACTCCAGACGGCCCGGAAACACGTGGGGCCGCTACGCAAGCTCACGGCTACAGAAAGCACTTTGCAGACGCGCCGGCCTAGGTGGGGCACCGGCTTCCAAAACTAGACTGTGCCGGCTCTAGTTTGGGGCGGGCACACCGGACTCCGAGGGGAAGGGCTCCTCCCGTAAGCCTGCATCGCTTGGGAAATGGTTCTTGAGCCTTCCATGATGAGCCCGAGGGTCCACTGAAGGGGAACAAGAACCAGCAGCGCGTGGTCTCACGGGGTTCGGGGAGGAAAGACACTGGGCTGTTCCGAGCACAGCGACCTAGATGGAGACAGGCCTTGACTCAGGCCGACTTGGGTCCAGTCACGCTAAAAGGGAGGCCTCGGGCACCCTTCCCCGGAGGACGACGTCGGCTCGGGCCGCCGCAGGTGAGTGAGAACAACAGCTCCTTCCAGGCTCCGAGGCGTCGCGCTGGGCTGCGCCCAAGCCCAGCGCTCAGTCCGCAGGGGCGCGCGGGGCAGGACGCATCGGGTTGGCTGTGTCAGGCGCAGCACTTGTCGACCCTCCGCTGACCCTGTGGCTCTCAGCTTGCGGCGAACCAGCCACCCCCGCCCCCTCGGCCTCCATCACTCTCCCCCGCCATGGTGGGGACACTTCAGTTTTTGAGTTTTCCTTATGGAGGAGCCTTTACTCTTCCCGCCCACGAGGGGGTCGTGTACGCGGTGTGCACCACGGCTCCCTGCCTCTGGTGGCGATTTTTCTCTGCCGCGAAGGCTCCTCTCTCCCGGTCGCCTCTCTCCGGGGCCACGGGATCCAGGGGCGGCCGCAGCCCCGTGGAGCCCTCCTCGCCCGGTGTCCTGGGGCCCCGCGCCGCGGCCCCAAGGCCCATCCAAGCTGTTCATCCGTCGTGGGCTTCCCGCTCTCGGAACCCTGCTGGTCCGCGCTATCAGCTCCGCTACCTCAAGGGCGATAGAGGCTATTGTAGGTGACGGGAAGAGTCAGAGAGACCCCAACGATCAGCAGCCGAGCTGGGGCGGCCCCTCTATGTTTACTTATTTTGAACACATGGTTAATATTTGGGGAGATTGGACATGTCAAACCAGGGAAGACAATCCCCGCTGGTCCCCCACCCCCGCCCTAGTGAATCTAGAATCCCACGAGGGGAGGGTGGGAATCCCGGTCCTGCTCTCTCCCCGCCAGATTCACTGGTTAATTGAAAGTCTTTGCAGAGACCTTGGAGAGCCCGCGTGCGGGAAGTGAGGAGAGTGGGGGCAGCCGGGACTCCGATTTCCAGAAGCCGTGTCCCTCCTGCGGGCACAGTATGGTAGGAACACCCAGTCCCCGCCCCGACCCTGGATGCCAGCGGGAAAAGACTTTTAGGGAAGGTCATAAGAATGAGAAGTTGGCACTTCCTCTGATCAGGAAACATGAACTGCGCCTGGACTGGGGGCTTGTCCTGCATCCTAAGGCGCCTGGGGAAGGGGAGGCTCCCCCACGCCAGGAGGGGCACGCGGGACCCTTCAAGACCCGGATGTCGCGCTTGGTGCCAGTGTCGACCCTTAATTGGGAACTGTCTCTAATAATCTGGCCGCAGCTTGTTAAGTGTACAATAGTGGGCAGAGTTAACGACTCATTAGTGATTAATTTCTTAACTGTGCCTTAATTGCTCACTGTACAAGCCCATTGGTAAAACTGGATTAAATCATCTAGATCCTCGTCAGGACTCACAGCCCTGGAAGACGCGGAGAGTGCGGGGTCCCCCCACCTTCAGGGGTCAGCTTAAATTAAGGTCAAGAACCGCAGCACCCTTCAGCCTGCAGATGGGAAATCTGTGGTCCAGCCTCGGCTGTGACATTGCTTGATCCTGTGACCTTAAACAGGCTCCTCTGTAAAGCTAGCTCTCCAAGATCTCCCCTGTTCCCTCATCAACCCATCATCGATGCCTCCAGTGTCGAATGCCTCATTTTAGAAGCTCCTTTCCTCTGCTGTGTACTTGGTGTAAGCATGCTCGTTTGTTTGTCTTAGAAGGTTCTGAACGAATTGTATACAAGGCTGCTTTCCTGTAAAGGCTCTTTCCAGTGTTAATAGCACCTGGGTTCTGCTATTTTTAGCATCTCCCCATTTTTACTTTAAAAACATAGCCCTAAAAAATAGCCTATAGTTTTTTTCACCTTCTTAGTCTTCCTGGGATCTTTATCCATTCTGGAGACCTGCAAGGCATGGTGGGTGTGTAAGGATGGGCAGACACGAGTCCACCTTCGAGGAGCATGGCCCAGGACGTGGAACTAAGAATGTGACTGTATGTATGGTTTCAGATGCCTTTACCCAAGCTCTCCCTTCTACCTGGAATATCTTCCCCCACAGCAAATACTGTAAGGTGAATGCAACCAAAGTTACCAAAACATATGGGATGCAGCTAAAGCAGTGCTTAGAGGGAATTTCATAGCTTTAATGTCTACATTAAAAAAGAAGAAATCTCAAATCAATAACCTAACCTTCCACTGTAAGACACTAGAAAAAAAGGATCAAACTAAACCTGAAATGAACAGAAGGAAGGAAATAGGAAAGATTAGAGTGGAAATCAATGAAATGGAAAATAGAAAAACAATACAGAAAACCACATGAAAAAAAATACTTGATATAATTAGTCATCAGATAAATGAAAAATGAAACCACAATGAAATACCACTTCACACGCATGAGAATGGCTAGGATCAAAGAGTCAGTGGCCAGATGTGTTGGTGAGAATGTGGAGGGATTCAGAACCTCAAACACTGCTGCTGGAAATGGGACATGGGGCCGCTGCTGTGGGAAAAGTTGGCAGTTCTTTAAATGATCGAACATGTAGTTACTATGTGACCTCTCAATACTGACCAAGAGAAATGAAAACAAGCCCATGCAGAAACTTGAACATGAAGGTTTATGCCACCATTTTTCTTAATAACTAAAAGGTGTCAACAATCCAAATGCCCATTAACAGTTGAGTTAATCAACAAAATGTGGTATAGACACATGAGGGAATAGTATTTGGCCATAAAAAGGGATGAAGTGCTGATACACACTACAACATGGATGAGTCTTGAAAACACTCTGTTAAGTGGAAGACCACATGCATATAAACGGGAATTCACATGAAAGCCCAGATAGGAAATCCGTAAAGACAGAAAGTAGGTTCGTAGTTGCTTAGTGCTGGCAGGCAGGGTGATAGGGACAAAGAGGGTGATGGATAAAGGATATGGAATTTCTTCTGGAGGTGATGGAAATTCTCCAAAGTTGACTGTGATGATGGATGGATGGTTGAACTTGTCTTTGACCCAACTAAATGAGTGTACTGTTTAAAAAAAATTTAAGATTATTTATTTATTTATTTATTTTTAGACAGAGGGGAAGGGAGGGAGAAAGGGAGGGAGAAAAACATCAATGTGTGGTTGCCTCTGGCACACCCCCTACTGGGAACCTGGTCCACAACCCAGGTGTGTGCCCTGGACTAGGAATCAAACAGGTGACCCTGTGGTTTGCAGGTGGGCACTCAATCCACTGAGCCACACCAGCCGGGGGTTAGTGAGTGCACTTTAAATGAATGAATTGTATGATATGTGAATCATATCTCAATAAAGTTGTTAAAAATAGTCTTCCCACAAACTCTCGCTTCCATCCATTTCAAGTATTCATACTGAAATGATTTTTCTTTTTTTTAAATTAAGTATATTTCATTGATTATGCTATTACAGTTGTCCCATTTTTTTTCTCCTCCTCGTTCCCCTCTTCCTTGTACCTTCCTCCCACCAGCATTCCCCCCACTTAGTTCATGTCCATGTGTTGTATGTATAAGTTCTTTGGTTTCTCCATTTCTTATACTATTCCTAGCCTTCCCCTGTCTATTTTGTACTTTCCATTTATGCTCCTTATTCCCGGCACCTTTTCCCCCATTCTTCCCCTTTCCCAACCCTCCTGATAACCCTCCAGGTGATCCCCATTTCTATGATTCTCTTCCTGTTCTAGTGGTTTGATTAGTTGGTTTTTGGTTTTGTTTTATTTTAGGTTCAGTTAGTGATAGTTGTGAGTGTGTTGTCATTTTACAGTTCATAGTTTTGAACTTTTTCTTAGATAATGATTTTTCTGAATACCACTGTCACCAGGCTGCTCCCTTGCTAGATGTCACTTGTCAGAGTTGATTAAGATGTTATCAATTCAGCTGACATATATTGCATGCCTACTGTCTCAGGCAGTGGTAAATACACCCACTTCTGCAGTTTCAAATCCTAACTCCTCTTCCTGCCTCAAGGCTCACCTGCAGGACTCACTCATTCCCTTTCCCATTGACCTCAGAAATAGAGACCCTCTGCTCTAAACCAATGATCTTGACAGTGCCTTGCTCTCCCCAATTCCTCCTCTATACTCTTGCTCAAGGTGAACAACACCTTTCTATCCAATATAACAGAACAATCTAAAGCACCTGCTCTCCTGGGAAAGACACAGTCACTTAGATTCACACTGTAAGGTTTGAGCCTGGCTGGAGAACGTTTGTGGCCAGTGACAGCTTCGTGAGTTGAGGACAGAGTGGGAGGGGGGGATCCTATGAGGATCAGCTACGGAAAGACAGAGGGCTCTGGAAGAGGGCAGCTGGACTTACCTGCCGTTTGCACAGGACCAGCTGTTCTGCAGTGGTGGGCCTGTTCCAGCGGTCTCACCTGGGCGAATACGATATGTCCTCTCTCTAAGTAGCCTTTTCTTCTCCCCTTGAAGTGTTCTATCCCTAGTTCAAAGTTCAGGTCCTTCCAGAAGCTCTCGAGATTTTACCTGTGCACTGTTTTCTTGAGTTTCCCAGATCAGTCTGTGAATCCTTCCCTTATCCCTCCCCCATGTCCTGCTCTTTTTTTAGAGCAAACAAGCCCACAGTATATGTGACTCCTAACAGTTGACCAAAATCTGCTCAAGCCTCAAGGGTTGCCTGTAAGGCTTTGAACTCAAACAGCAGCCCCTCTGTCTTTTCTCTGTTGTGTTTCATTTTGGGTGAGGAGCACTCCTTTCAGATTACTGTGATAGATCATTGGATCCCTTGTCAGGAGGTCACAGGAAACCTCAGTTCTGCCCAGGGCTTGATATGTGGCCTCAGGCAAGGGATTCTCACTCTGGCTGAAGTTCTTTGCCTGTAAAATGTGGGGGCTGGACCAGAGAACCTCTAATATCCTCCCAGCTGCAAAATTCTGATCCTCATTCAGTAACTTGGCTGAGGGTGCCCCCTGATGGCTGCTTTGAGAACTGCACCTGCCCATTGTGCGCTGGAAGTTTTTTAATGGAAGGCCTCCTTCACGGAATCGCCAGAAATGACTGTAAAGGGTCTTTCCTGAGCCCAGTAACGCCCTGCCAGCTCAGTCCTCCCAAGTCCAAGGGCTTTACGCTGCCCCTTGGGCGGAAAACCCCTTCCTCTTCCATTCGGATCCCTCCACCCTGCCAGGTCAACCCAATCCCAGAGATTCTTACAAAACCACCCTAAGAGAATCCAGGAAGCCAAAAAGCTTTTGCTTTTAGGTTCTCGTGCCCACGCCCACCCCCCCATGACCCAAGTTGGGAAGGAATTGCTTCCATATCATGTACATGAACCAAACATGATTGACCTGACCTCTTCAACTTGGCACAAAGAAATATTTGCGTCTCGATCAAATGAGCCCAAAAGTAGGGCAATTCTGAATTCAAATTTCATTAATTAAAAAAATTACACTAAGGGTAGAATTTTAGATGCCTGGGCAGTAAAAGTGTTTGATTACAGGGTATGCCCTTACTGGTCTCCTCCCAAACACAGCAAATAGGTGCTGAGTCAAGGCCTACCACCGACATTACATAGTAGGAGAGTTCCAGTCAGGTGAGTTTCCAGTACCTGGTACTTACTACAAGGTGTAAAGGTTTGAATAACCTAGCATGCCAGCCATCTAGAAATATTTACATTGTAAGCATATATTTCTGGGGGTACACAGACCAATCCTAAGAATAAATCTTGAAGAGTGTAATGTAGGTGTACAAGAACTCGGGTGGGGACATACTTTGAGGCTCAGTGACCTTTGCGGCCACCCATGAATGAACACAGGAGGGACCGAGACGCTGGTGATAGTTAAGGCTCATAGGCAGGAGAGGACATTAAGAACTGCTCTAGCCCTGGCTGGTGTGGCTCAGTGGACTGAGAGCTGGCCTGTGAACCGAAAGGTCGCTGGTTCGGTTCCAGGTCAGGACACAAACCTAGGTTGCAAACCGGGTCCCCAGCTAGGGGCATGCAGGAGGCAACCATTTGATGCTTCTCTCTGGCTCTCTCTCCCCCTCTTCAGTCTTTAAAAATACATAAAATCTTTTAAAAAACTGCTCTAAATTCACTCGCTTCCTAGACATGCCCCAGAAAGGGAATCATCTTTTTGGTTCTGAGGTATTTGTAGGAGACAGAATGGAAGTAAAGCAAAACTTGCCTTGGAATTAAAAGAAGGGGTTTTAATCCTGTTTTTCCCATTTGTAAACCAAGTGCCCCTGGTCTTGTTCTTAAATTACATAACTGAGGTTACTGATCTGTACAATGTGCATATCTATCCTAAGGTTTGCCCTGAATACTAAGCAAGACCCTCTATTTGGAATTCCCATGTGTGTCTTCCGTTCATGCTAACGTGGGATTGCATGTTTTGTTTATGATGCACCCCACGGGGAGAGAGTCAGCCCACATGGTCCGGAGGAGAGGGACTATATCGAACACGCAGCCCAGCCTCTCAGCAGAGAGGCAAGAGTTGGAAGGGAGGGCGGGAATCCCCCCAGCCTTCCCTGCCCCATCAGGGTTAGACTGGACAGAGGTGTTTACTGGTGTCTTCAAATGTGACAAAGAGGTCTCACTTCACCTTTCTCGCTCTAATAGTTCACCTATCAAAATCATACAGAATCATTTGAAGATGCAAGGTATATCTCTCAATGTCATTATTCAAAGAACATTGGAATGTTTTTTAAAGATTTTATTTATTTATTTTTAGAGAGAGGAAGGGAGAAAGAGAGGGAAAGAAACATTAATGTGTGGTTGCCTCTCATGCCCCCTACTGGGGACCTGGCCTGCAACCCAGGCATGTGCCGTGACTGGGAATCAGATCAGCAACCCTTTGGCTCACAGACCGGCGCTCAGTCCATAAGTCACACCAGCCAGAGCATGAAATTTCTATTTGTGACATTCAAGTCCCTAGGCAATGCTCGGCTGGTTCTGTGAGAACTGTGCCTTCAGTCTTCTCACACACACACGCAGCCAGGTAAAGCAGAGCGGAGAGGTCAAGCTGGGGCTTGACCACACAGGCCACAGGAGCTGGGCAAGGTTCTACAGAGGGACTGCTCCTTGGCTGGCATCAAGGGACAGTGGGAGCCTCAGCAAACGTGTGTCTGAGAACAGATGGTCTGATCCCGCCCCCTGCGCCAGACTCTATCCCGGCTCTGTAGGTGTATCAAGGGCTGCTCTCCAGCAGCATTTCGGAGTGCATGGCATTGCCTAGCAATTTCGCCTCTTCTTTAGCAGGATTCCTTCCTCATTCCAGTGACGAGCCAGGGAAGGGGTGAATCTTCAAAGTGAGCCAGCAGAGCGAACATCATATGGCGAACACCCTTCTAAGACATTGCACACACAGGCAAGGAATCACAGGTATGAGCCGGACAGTAAATACTATTGTTGAACAAACCGTGGAATAGTCAGTCCCCTTTCCCCTGGTGTAGGTAACAGTTGCATGAGGATCATCATCTCAATGCCTAGAGGGGGCAGGCAGGTAATGTAAACAAATAAAACAGTCAGGGGGGCACACTAGGGTGTGGTGGGGACTGTGGCAAAGTGGAGGAGAATGTGGGCCAAATCTACAGGGTCAACACCAGGCCCTGGTTGTCTCCCGGGAAAGCAAGCCCAGGAGCAAGTTCCCTAATTTGGCAAAAACACGTAACCTAGATTTGTGTGTGAAATCCCTTTATTTTGAAATGCCTGTGGCTAATTCTAGTTTTTAAGAAACTGTCCAGGCAAGCAGCATGTGTACAGGCAGAATCTGACCAGTGGGCTGCCAGTGCCCAATGACTGAGACAAACGGTTTTTCACATTACTCACTCTTCTTGTCTCCCTCCATCCTCGGGAGTTAAGTGGGAAGAAAGGACTACAATCAGGTCTGGGCTTTTTTTTTCTTAATTCAAGTTCACATATGTTGTCCATGCAGGCTGTCTGCAGCTGAGGCATCTTGGGAAATTGCTGGGCAAAGGAGAGCACAATTTGAAGCTATTTCCTTTTCATTTCTGTTTATTTCAGCAGCAGAGTCGGACGGACAATTATGTTGTCACACAGGAGTAAAGGACGAGAGAGGCCCAGGCGAGAGAGGGGAGTGGCCTGCCGACCACAATCACCACAATCGTCGGTGCTTCCACCAAGAACAGACAATTGCTTGCTCCTAAGGACTCATGGTCTTCAAACCATCAAAAGGACTTGACTCAAGCGTCTGAGAGTGGATAAAACCCAATCTGTTCACACTTGATAGCGGCGACTAATTTTTGAAATTGCTGCACTGATAGATCCAGAGTCGGGTGGGGTCACAAGAAAAGACTTTCACGCTCGTGGCCGATGCGGTTGGACGTCCATCCCAAATCAATTTCTCTCTCCTTCCCCACTCGGAGAGCCTTGATTTTGCTTAAGTTTCTGTCCGTGCTCTGACGTGACTCAGCAGTAAATCCCAGTCGGGTGAGGTCAGTGCCCTGATTCACTTTCATCAGTGACAGGTTTAGGGCAAGCCTGTGACCCGGCCGGTCACTGAGGGCTGAGGGACTTAGAGGCCTCTGGGAAAGGACCCAGAGCATTAATAAGGTGAAGATGTGACACCTGGAACTCCAGTAGCCATCTGGTGACTACAAGAGGAATTGTTGGCTTAAGGACAAATCTGAGCCATTGGTGGCAGTCTGGGAAGACGGAAAGACCATCCTAGCTGGAGATAGGCATGTGTCACTGGATGAAGCTGAACGACACAGCCCTGAGTCCCACCTCCCTGTGGGTTCCTTGTATATGAGACAGTAATTTTTTCTCTTTTATGCTAATTTGAGTTGAGGGTTTTCTGTGGCTAACAGCCAAAGGTATCCTTCCTGATACAATGTTCATTCCTGAAGGTCTACAAAATAGTCTCTTCCCATCCAAATAACGACGCTTCTGTCAACTGCGGACCTTCTTTACGACAGTGGCCCCATTAATATTATAATGGAGCAGAGAAATTCCTACAGCCTAGTGACAGTGTCGCCACCAAAAATTTGTGGGGCAGCGCCTCACTCACGTGCCTGTGGTGATGCTGGTAAAAACCTCGGCTGCAGCCGTAAGAAAGCAAGGCACACACAACGATGTGATAATAATGACACACAGTCATAATACATGGCTGCGCGGCTGGCTGTGTATTTACTCTATTGCACTTTTTATCGTTATTTTAGAGGGGTGCTCTTTCATGTTTGCTGTAAAACAGTGTGCCATGCTACCCCGGCGGCAGCGGCGAACCTCTCGTGTTCGCCACGCCCCTTGCTTGCGTCATTCTGGTGGTCGTTTCAACTCACGTTGTTCTGTGCAGCTATGGGGCGCACAGGCTTGGAACCCCGGGAGCAATAGGCTATCTCTGACAGCCGCGGCGTGTGGCAGACCATACCGTCTAGGCGTGAGTGAGTGCACTCTGCTGTTCGCACGAGGATAGAATCACCTAGGACGCCCTTCTCAGAAACTGTTAAGCAGTACGTGACTGTATATAGGAAGTATCACACCTTGGTGTTTACTTTAGAAACTAAAGATGAGCCCCTGGCCAGGTAACTCAGTTGGTAAGAGTACCTCCCAATACGTCAAGGTTGTGAGATCAACACCCCCCTCCCCCATCAGGGCACGCACAAGAAGCAACCAATGAATGTATAAATACGTGGAACAACAAATCAATGTTTGTTTCTCACTCTCTTTCTCTCCCTTCCTTCTTTTCTCTAAAATCAATCAATAAAAAAATTGTATAAAAGAAATTAAAGATGACATCTAATCAACAAAATGCGATCTGGATTGCAGTCTCTTGTTTTCAGAGAAGAAGGACAGAGCCGTGGCGAGAGCACACTGCCTGTAAGCCAGGGTGCCCTGGCACTCAGAAGACCCCTGGGATGGCGACGCTCCTGTCACACACGAAGACAGACCTATTGTCTGGGGTCTTCCAGGCACGTCAGGCTACGACCAGCTGGTTCCAGCTGGGTTCTTTCCCAGAGTCGATCTCGTAAGAGCTGACATGGCAAATACTGCCTACCCAACATCCATTCTTGTCTTTTTCTTACTAAGAAGAATGTGGGTTTTTCTTTTGT
>JAPYXV010003340.1:0-12339 GCA_028533065.1 Trachops cirrhosus
CTTTCTTTTACTTTTATTCGAGATGCACTGGCCTCTACCCAGTTAACTCCTGTTTATTCTACAAATCCTAGATCTAAAGTTGCCTGGCTCATGAACCCGGGCCTGATGATCTCAGGCAGCATTAGGCCTTCCTTCCTCTATGCTTCTTACCCATCGCACATACTTCCAACCCTAGTACTTGTTTAGTTGTAATTGTTTGGTTCTTCTGTCATTGTTCTCCAGTGAAATGTGTTCCTGAAGGGGGATTATGGTTTGTTCATATTACTCAAATTTGAGAAACCTTTCTCATAGCTTCCCTGAAGGATGGGATGTTCCATCTGAATACTGCCAAGAGTGGTAGATATTGCTGGATACTATGCCTTCTATTTTTGCACATTTAGTCAATGTATGTATTTACTTAATAAATATGTAGTGAGCACCTGCTATGTGCCAGACACTGATATAGACACTGGGGATATATAAACACCAAACAGATAAACATTTCTACCCCCCCAGGAACTTCTATTGTAATTTTTTGAGGGTACAAAAAATGAGTTGGGCAAAAATCAGAGTAAATTTTTTCACCATAATTTTAGTGAAAGTCAACCTGTGGCATGTAGACTGGGTTTCATGCAAATGCATGCATGCATGAATAAATAAATGAACAAATAAATGAACAAAGGGGCCCTGGAAAAAGTGTGGACAAGTCAACTTAAGCTATCGTCACTGAGAGGAAAAACAACTAGAAACATGTCTTGCTGAAAATGGATGAGTAGCCTCATTTTCCTATAAAGATAAGGGACCTCTGGATCTTTCACATTTCCTTAGTAAAAGTGTTTAGGGAGAGACAGAGAAAATCTACTTATGTGGGTAGGGAGTTGACACTGACTGTTCTTGGCAAGGAAAGTGAGAGTGCAAGAGTGTGGGGTGTTTGTCCAATGTGTAGAGAGGTTTTATAGTACCTATTTGTGAGTCAAGTCATGGTACATTAAGAATTCTTCTCCTGGTCCAAGGAAAGGCCTTAATGGTTGAAATCCCTGAGATGCAAATGTCATAGTCAGACTATGTTCTTATCTTCTCTCTCAGCATTCTCTACTTTGGCTGTACCTCAAAATCAACTAAGGAACTTTTTAAAAACCTAAATATTGAGCTTCCACTCCCAGAGAGTCCAGAACTTAGGTCTGGAGTGGATCCAGATGTCTGTATTTTTTAGAGCTCCAAAGTTATTCTAATGCACAACCCTCTCTAGCATGTGGTCCTACTTCACTAGTGCCTCTCCACCTTGGGGGATGACTTAAATGCAGATGTAGATCCAGCAATGGGAAAAGCAGAGCTTAAGTTGAGTGGGCAAAGCCTGTCCTGTTTCTCTCTCTCAGGCCCCCTTCCTTTTCCTATCTCTTTGGTCCACCCAGTTATTGTTTATGACTCCCTAGATCTGTCAAGGACTTGCAGAAGGCAAAATCCTCTGGTTTCCACAGAATCTGACCAAAGTAAACCTTAGAATCATAGAATCAACAAGGCTTTAAATCATAGAATTTTAGAGGCAGAAGCGATATCAGAAGTCAAGTCCTACCTCTGAGCCCTATCAATAGATTTCCACTTGAAATCTATTTCCACTGACTATAACCACTTTTTGTCCCCCACCTCTCAAACAAAGTGCCTATGTTGAGTTGAAATCCTTCAGGGCATTTACATGAGTGTAGACAATAGCTATGTGAACAGGTAAGCCCAGGTCAGTGTGACATGTGCTTTAGTGGTGATCAAAGTGCTACAGGGACACGGGAGTAAATGACTCATTTGGAAAGGGGAGGAAGAGGGCATTGTCTGGGAAGGCTTCTCAGAGCAGGTAGAAGGGGGACTCGGGGGACTCTAGGTTCTTGACTTAAGAGCTCCAGATTCTTTCCCTGCTCTTCTACCTTCCCTTCTACCACCGGGGTTAAAAAACAGACTTTGGCATTTGACATACCAAGTTTCATAGCCCAGCTGTGTCACTTGTTCAACTACTGGACCAATGGTGGATTATTTGTCTTTGAGCCCAAGTTTTCTCATTTCTAAAACATATAACAATGCCTGTCTCATTTGGGGGTCTTTAAATAGCAGCTATGAAAAGTGCCTAACGCAGTGCCAATCATAAAGCAGGTACTGAATGCATTGATGTGATTGTTGTTGTTGTCACTTTTCAAGTCCTTGGTTCAGTAGAGCATGAGGAGAATGAGGCCTGCTGGCACCTGGACTGTTCAGGGGACTTCCTCTTCGTGGGTGGAAGTGCCTGGGAAAAATGTCAGGGTTCCATGAAATGACCATATAGTTTGGATGCCACTAAGGATTTGAAGGCCTTCAGGGAAGGCAAAATATGACAATTGCATGAGATGGGAGAAGCAAGAACAGTAAACACTCTATTATGTACTACTGCAAGATCGTCTGTGTTATAAAGCCATGCTGCACTGCAGCCACTGCCCACATGGTTTTGTGCAGCGACCAACCTGAGAGCTTAGAGCAGAACGAGAAACAGATATTACTTCCCATGACATCACTGTAATCCCTTTTTCCCGTAATTACTTATTTGTCTCTGTCCCTCATCAGAAGGCAAACTCTCTAAGGTTGGGGATATGGTGTAACTCGTTCATGGCTGTACTCCCAATCACTAGCACAGTGCTTGGCCCAAAATGGGCATTCAAAGAGCAGTTCAAAAAATGGATTTGATCCAAGGTGCTTTTGGTAAATCCAAAATGTTGGCTCTCCTTGACTTTCTTTTGGCCTCCCTTTTCCTACCACCCTCCCTTACTCTCTTATCCACCGATGTCTGTTTGTGAGACTCAAGTCTGTGCCTGGTTCTCATATTATTTGGGTCCAACTTAACTCAAATATGCCCCTTCACTTCTTTGCCTCTTGAGAGACAGGCTGCCTGCAATCAAAGCTTCTTTGTTTTAACGGAACCACAGAGATCATCCAACCCAACATGAATTTTCTGGTTGGGGAAACTAATGCCCTGAGAGGTTCACTGACTCTTCAGAGTCGCACAGCTGGGAAGAAAGTTCTTTCCTCCTGATTTCCAATTTGGGGCTCTACCACTGCTCTGTACTTCATGAAGTACATTGAGCCCCCAAGCTTGTGGTGAGGCCTCCATGTCCAGAAAGACTCACCCTGCCCTCCTTGGGCCCTTGTTCAAAGGGGTCCCCAAATCCAGGGTACGTACCAAGCACAGTGGTTGACACCATGTGCTCTGGAGTCAGGCTTCTAGGGTTCAAATGCTTATTTTTTTTACTTACTAACTATGATCTTGGGCAAAGTAATCTTTATGAGCTCAAATTTGCTTATCAGTAAAACAGGCATGATGATAATAGTACTTTCTTTACTATGAAGAGTCAAAGAGACGATGCACAAAAAACCTTGTTTTATTTTCCTCTAGTTGTGACACTCAAACTGCCTAAGCAACTGGAGTCACATATTTCCTACTCTTGGAAGTTCAGGAAATTTAGTTGCTGTATTTCTGGGTGGGCATGGGCGTGCGTTACCACAGAGAGGACTCTGCACTGACTCTTATCCCCTGTAGCCAGAGGAAGTGCAGAAGATATAGTACTTTCGGACTTGAGTGACACATTGGATCCAGTGCAGTCTGGCTGCACTTAAAATTTTAATGTAAATTGGCTGTGATGCCTGTGCAGGGACCCAGATTTAGAAGCAGAGCAGGACGACTCTACACAGGCCAGTGACAGTCCCAGAGCGGTGTCCCCATTGGAGAAAGTGGAGGGCGTAGCAGAGGGAGAATTTGCTCAGTCTGGCCTGGTGGCTCTGTTTTATTAATGATCTGGAAGAGCAGAGGAACAGTGACTTTAATTAAATCTGCCAGTGATATTAAAAGATGTCAGGAGCCACTGCTGAGGACACAGACACCTTGCAGATGGCCCCGGGGGTGTTAGGAAAATAATCCAGAAAAGAGATGAGAGAGGCTGTGGGCTGAGCCTGAGCATCCGTTCAGCCAAGGAAGAGGAATGGGACATGGGGACACAGGGTCATCATCTGCAGAATATACCCTAGGCCCTCGCTCTTTATCTGTATCTGTTCTGTTTCCAATAGATTTCTAACTGATCTTCCTGCTCTGGTCTTGTCCGTCTTAAGCCATCCTAAACCCTTTAGCTGAATTGGTTTTTCTGAATGACAAATCAGACCATGTCATTCTCCTGTTTAAAATCCTATCATTGGCTTGTCACTGCCCTTAGGATACAATACCATTTTCTCAGCCTGACATAGAAGACACCATAAATTCAGTCCTTCCTATGTGTCCAGTCTGCTGTACACTCATCTCTGCCCCTCCCGCTTCATACTGAGTTCCGTGTAATCCCGTGCATACAGCAGGCTTTTCCTGTCTTCACGTCTTTGCTTAGGCTGTTCACTTTGACTCAAATGCCCTTCCCACTTTTTTTTTTTTTGACTAGAGCTCACTCATGCTTCAAGGCTCATTTCAGGGATCACCTCCTTCAGAATGCCACCCTGGCTGCCCACACTGACTCAGTGGCCCGCTTGGACTCTCACAGCATCCTGCCCCTACCTTCTCTTACTGTAGTAAAAGCGCCTATTTGTGCAGCTATCCATCCTTGCTAGATTGTACCTTCGAGAGCAAACCCTGAGTCTTATTTTTCATTTTGTCTACCAGTCTCTAGCACCATGCCTGGCGAATCACCAGCTTTTATTGATTTTTGTGAAAATTAACTGATGGAAGGAGAACATTTGGGTGGGAGACTGTGTTAGGCAACAAAACCCCCCAACCCCCTGTAAGCCTGGGAACTAGGCAAGTGTACCAAATGGCTAGTCTCTCCTGTTAGGGTGTGTGGGGCAGTCATGGTGCTTCTAAGTCCCCAGGGGACTGGAAGCTGACTGGGGGTCATGGATGTTCTATAACAAAATGGGACATTTTAGTACAATTGAATGGTTAAAACCACAAATTGTATGTCATCTGTGTGTGAGTTTCAGCTTAACAACTTCCTTGTTTTATACTTTGAGTAAATGACTTAACTAAGACTCAGTTCCATAAAACATCAAATAAGGATAAAAAATAGTACCAATCTTATAGGATTGTTACGAAGATTAACTGAGGCAATACTTAGCATTATCACACAATAAGCAGTTTTAAGTGTTAGTTACTGCTATTAATATCTTCATTATTTGGGGTGGTTCTGGGGGTCTCAAGCTGAGTCATATCCCTGAGTATACCTTAAGGCTGATTAAGAGCCTTCTGGAACCATTTAGGTCTCTAAGGGGCTGGGGAAGAGCTCCAGGATGTAGGGATCTGTCTCAGCTGGTGTCTGAGCACAAAAAAATTACCATTGGCTTGATCATCTTCCTCTCATATCTCAGGTAGAAACCATTTTCTGGCAGGGCTAGGAAGAACAACCGGGAATCACAAGTCATTTTCCATCTTCAATTCCAAGAACTTGGTGCAGGCATTATATTAACTAGCCTCCTTCTTGCCTTGTTTTCTTTCATCCTTTCCTTCAGTTAATTTTTTTTCCCACAGGGAAAAGGCTTTCTAAACAAGCCTCTGATTCTGACCACCTGATGGCTTATTTCCCATTAAAACCTGTTTCCGCAGGTGTCCGTAAAGACCGAGGAGAGCAAAGACCATGATTCTCCTCGATTTTCTTGGTGGGTGAGAGCAGGAGAGTCCTTATCCCCATTAATCAGGATAACACGACTGCTTCAGTGTTCCATGTCGTTTGACTGCGGAAGGCCAGCTCTCTTCCCTAACCTGTGGATAGCCTACCTTCTTGGTGTTGGCTGGTCTGCGCAGCCGCCACCTCCTGTCACCTCGTTGGCTCTTGATCAAAGAGCTGCTCCAGCTGTGCCCACCTTCTGTCTCCTTTTGCATGGGGCTCATCAGAACCCACGAAGTGTAGGGTTTTCAGAGGTCAAGGCAGGGTGCCAAGATCCTTCTCTGTCCACATTTCTCCTGAATAGGTGAGTACCAAGCCTGTGAATGGGGTCTCTGTATTCACCACAGATTATGAGCGCTTTTTCAATCTTTGAATATAGATGCTGAACACCCTTTACTCACCCTCCTCTTCCATAATCAGTCTCGTAACCTTTTCTCATCAGAGTGAGGTCAAAGCCCGAAGCACCTTTTGTGATGACCCACCCCCCCCAGTACCTGGACTAATGGGGAATGTGGGCCTCAGCACTTGGCTGCCATTCTGGAGAATATGAAACCAGGCTAATCCACAGAGCCTTTTGGGGTAAGGCCTTCAAGATTATAGTGTGCACCAAGGTGTACTGTGTCCTGAAGAGAATTTCTCTTTGAGAACAACAAGCCTTGGGAATTTAAAGAGGTCCTAATAGCCTCTAAAATCAAGTGAGGATTTGTCCATGAGACCTATATATTCTATTCCTAAAGTAAATGGCCATAATTCAGATCATAAAATGTCTTTAAAGAAGGGTAATGTTAGAGTATATTAGTTAACTCAGGCTGCCATAACAAAATACCATAGACTGGGTGGCTTAAACAATAGAAATTAATTTTCTCACAGTTCTGGAGGCTAGGACGTCCAAGATCAATGTGCTGGCCAGTTTGGTTTCTGGCAAGAGCTCTCCTCTGGCTTACAGATGGCCACTTTCTTGTATGTCCTCACATGGTGGAGATCCTCTCTCTTGATCTTATTGTAAGGTCACCAATCTTATTAGGTTAGGACCCTAACCCTTTGCCCTTTGACCTCATACCTTAATTACCTCCTAAAAGCCCATCTTACTACACAGTCACATAGGGACTTAGGGTTTCAACACATGGATTTGGTGGGGGAGGAGAACACAATTCAAGTTCATAGCACTGAGGACTACAGTCACTATAGTCACTATAGACTATAGTCACTTAGTGACTACAATATATATATTCCAAAAACACATTTACTGATCAGCTACTAACTAATAACTTAGAATACCATGATAAACAGAATAGACATAGTCTCTGCCTTTACATCATTCACAGTTTAGTGGATAGGTGAGATATTAACCATGTAATCTCACAAAAAAGACATTCATATTCAAAGTTTTATAAATGCCATGAAGAAAAAGTAGAGTATGATAAGAAGACATGACAGGGGGAGTTGACTCTTTTAGGGGGTGAGTGAACGTTTTTCTGGGAAACTGACATTGAAGCTGTGATCTAAAGGATTGGTAAGAGTGCAAATGCAAAGGAGAAACTGTCACGTCAGGCATGCATGGATGATGTCACATGCAAAGGTCCTGAGGTGGAAAAAACCTGATATAAAGTCCATTGTTGCTGAAAGGTAGTAAGGAGGAGAGCAGCAAAAGATAAAGGGGGGGAAGGAGGAAGAAGGTAGCTCAGGCCAGGCTTTGTAGTCACAGGAAGGACTGTGGGCTTTATATTAGAAGCAAGAGGAAACTCCTGAAGAGTTTCAAATAGGGAAGTGATAGTGTAGGTTTGGGTCTTTTAAAGAAGATGACTGGTTTTGTGAGGAAATGCACGAGAGAACAGCGAGAGTTGAAGCAGTGAGCTCAGTTTGGTGGGTCCTGCATAGAGTCTTCAGGTGAGGAGTCATGGTGTCTTGGGCTGTGATGGCGGTGAGGGAGAGTTGAGATTTAATTCTGGACTGGAGAAGGAACACATAGGAGAAGGAAGGCTTGCAGACCACCTCTGTTTTACAGCATAAGTAACCGTGCGGGTGGAGGTGCTATTTTCTGAGATGGGAAACAGCAGAAAAGGAGGAACAGGTATGGAAGACAAAGATTTCGAATCCTTAAGGCACTGTGCAGATGTGAATCAGCATTCCTGTTACTAAAAGTACCCCACGTGGTTGTAGCAGAGGTGGAAAAATTGGCAAGGAGCTTTTTAAAAAAGCTATTGCATGGTTATTTGCATTTTATGCTCTCTGAATGAGGCGGTGAGTGGAAAGATGGGTCTGTAGTTTCAATTGAATTTCTTCCGAACTTAGGCTCACCTTTTAATGACTTGAGACCAGCAGATGAGGCTGCACTCCACTCTAAAATCTTGTCTACTGTTTAAAAATAAACGTATTTGAGAGCCACTTGCATGTTTTATTAACACTGATTTCCACTACTTGGTTCTTTCAGTGTTTGGGTTTGGAATATGAGTGGCTAACTGATCTTCATCTTCCTGTAACTGGATACCAAACCTGTTTCATAAGTCTGTTTTGCTGAAGGTCTTGGGTACAGTTTACAGGGCCTCGGATTAGCTACACTGCAGGTAGCACTCACCACAGAATCACCTCCTGTGATTTCCCCAGCAACCTCAGAATTACAGCTTGCCTGCAGAAGTTTTGCATTGAGAGAAGGAGTTTCTCCCAAGTGGGCTCAGCTGCACACAAACAAGGTGATCTATGTTGGAGGTTAGCACATGATAAAAGTTCAATTAAATATACGCTCTTGCAAACCTATGTTATGCAAAATGAGTATGATGACTGTGAGGTAAAGAAGGCTGAAAACCCTAGAAATAGTATAAGTGGGGACAAAAATTTAGGTCATTCTTGGCCTATTTTAAGTAGATTCTTTAGAACTCTCACAGATAACAGTAGGGTTGGGAGACAGGACAAGACGGGCATCACTTATGGTTCCATTACCAACATTCCTGGCTATTTTAAGCCATTCTTCAAGTGAGTCTCCACCAGATGGTCCTGAGGACAGAGGAGCTATTTGTGCCTCCCACTGATAAGTATTTTTCCAAGTGAGAGACTGTCCCATATGTTAGTGCAATATGTCATTGGAGGTGAAATATCAGTTTGTATTGGTGGGAACCTGCCATTTGCCATCTCCCTTTTCCTCATCCCTTTTCCTGCCTCTCTGTTTTTTTCTAGGTCTCTGGCCCATCAGGAGGACCATTGGTGCTGCGGTGGAAGCCAGTGGCTAAGTCTCGTGTATGGCGTGGTTAAGGTTGCAGCCTCTCACCTCTGCCTTCCTCCATTTTGGGCTGATTACTTTTGTGCTCTTCCTGAATGGTCTTCGGGCAGAGGCTGGTGGCTCAGGGGATGTGCCCAGCACAGGGCAAAACAATGAGTCCTGTTCAGGGTCCTCGGACTGCAAGGAGGGTGTTATCTTACCAATCTGGTACCCAGAGAACCCTTCCCTTGGGGATAAGATTGCCAGGGTCATTGTCTATTTTGTGGCCCTGATATACATGTTCCTTGGAGTATCCATCATTGCTGACCGCTTCATGGCATCTATTGAAGTCATCACTTCTCAAGAGAGAGAGGTGACTATAAAAAAGCCCAATGGAGAGACCAGCACAACAACGATTCGGGTGTGGAATGAAACTGTCTCCAACCTGACGCTTATGGCCCTGGGTTCCTCTGCTCCTGAGATCCTCCTCTCTTTAATTGAGGTATGTGGTCATGGGTTCATTGCTGGTGATCTAGGACCTTCTACCATTGTTGGCAGTGCAGCCTTCAATATGTTCATCATCATTGGCCTCTGCGTGTACGTGATCCCCGATGGAGAGACTCGCAAGATCAAGCACCTGCGAGTTTTCTTTGTCACTGCTGCGTGGAGCATCTTTGCCTACATCTGGCTCTATATGATCCTGGCAGTCTTCTCTCCTGGTGTGGTCCAGGTTTGGGAAGGCCTCCTCACTCTCTTCTTTTTTCCAGTGTGTGTCCTTCTGGCCTGGGTGGCAGATAAGCGACTGCTCTTCTACAAATACATGCACAAAAAGTACCGCACAGATAAGCACCGAGGAATTATCATAGAGACAGAGGGTGACCACCCCAAGGGCATTGAGATGGATGGGAAAATGATGAATTCCCACTTCCTGGATGGGAACCTGGTGCCCCTGGAAGGGAAGGAAGTGGATGAGTCCCGCAGGGAGATGATCCGGATTCTTAAGGATCTAAAGCAAAAACACCCAGAGAAGGACTTAGATCAGCTGGTAGAGATGGCCAATTACTATGCTCTCTCCCATCAACAGAAGAGCCGCGCCTTCTACCGGATTCAAGCCACCCGTATGATGACTGGCGCGGGCAATATCCTGAAGAAACATGCTGCAGAACAAGCCAAAAAGTCTTCCAGCATGAGTGAGGTGCACACTGATGAGCCTGAGGACTTTGTCTCCAAGGTCTTCTTTGACCCATGCTCTTACCAGTGCCTGGAGAACTGTGGGGCTGTCCTCCTGACAGTGGTGAGGAAAGGGGGGGACACATCCAAGACCATGTATGTGGACTACAAAACAGAGGATGGTTCTGCCAATGCAGGAGCTGACTATGAATTCACAGAGGGCACCGTGGTTCTGAAGCCAGGAGAGACCCAGAAGGAGTTCTCTGTGGGCATCATCGATGATGACATTTTTGAGGAGGATGAACACTTCTTTGTCAGGTTGAGCAATGTCCGCATAGAGGAGGAGCAGCCAGAGGAGGGGATGGCGCCACCTATACTTAATAGTCTTCCCTTGCCTCGGGCTGTCCTGGTGTCTCCTTGTGTGGCCACTGTCACTATCTTGGATGATGACCATGCAGGCATCTTCACTTTTGAATGTGACACTATTCATGTCAGTGAGAGTATTGGTGTCATGGAGGTCAAGGTTCTGCGGACATCAGGTGCCCGGGGCACAGTCATCGTCCCCTTTAGGACAGTAGAAGGGACAGCCAAGGGTGGTGGTGAGGATTTTGAAGACACATATGGGGAGCTGGAGTTCAAGAATGATGAAACTGTGTAAGTAACCTTTCAATATTCTATCCCCCACCCATCCTTTGCCGTATCCTTCTGTCCTTCTGCACTGCTCTTTAAAATGTTCCTTGTATTTGTGTTAATGTTGAACTTTGGTTCCATCACAGGTATGCAGGATCAGCAGACACTACTGGCAGTTTTGCCCCCAAACTCTCCTTCAGTTTTCTCACTTGAAATTGTTTCTGGGCAAAGAATCCAGTGGCAGGATCTAAGGACACAGATTCTTGTCCACTGAAACTCAACATGATGGCTGGTGGAGTGTGGGGTGACAGAAGTTTTGATATCAGATTTTAAAGAATTCTTATGTTTAAGTAAGAGCTAGGAGACTGTTTGGGTCTCTCCTTCCTCCTCTCCTCATGCCAAGGGCTTAGATGAGCACTGAAGCAAATCCTTTGCACTCTGAGATAGCAGCAGCCCAGTCTGGACATCCTCAAGAAAGCAAGTGGCATTGCCTTTTTTTTTCAGTGCCATATTGCAGTTGTATTGTATAACCAGATTTGAGGTACCTCTCTTCCAATTTGGAAATTGCAAAATTGATGGAAACTCGGCAACTTGTTTAAATGCCCACGGCCTATCTTATGAGGCTTGCCTGGTCTAGGTAAGATGGGTCAGGCCGGCTTGGGTACTGGATGAGTGTTGGAGGAGCAGAGCTCCCAGGGCAGCAGCCACCTGTCTTTAGTCACAGGTCTAAGCTCCAAAATCTGGCTAAGCAGTGAAGGAGAAGCCTCCTAAGAATTGTGGGATGAAATACGTCTTCTGTGTGGTCATCTCTTTTCACAGTCCGGAAGTCTCCTGAAATAGTTTTCAGGTTACTGCCCCATTTAGTCCTCCTTACGCTGTGGGTGTCACATGTCTATTGCCTCAGTAACTCTCCCCATGGAAACTCCTTGCACTGGGTGTTCTGTCCTTGTTTAGAGAGAGAGAGAGAGAGCTGTGAAGAAGAAAGCAGAATGACTTTCCCCAGGACCTTCAGCTTATGGGAGGGTAGACCTTCCAGGGTGGCCAAGAAGGATGGGGATAAGAAAGGAGAGCCTTGTCTCTGAATTCCTGCTTGTGTCCACAAGCAATATGCAGTAGCAGGAGAAGGTGTGAAGAGCAAAAGAGGACTCTGTAGGAAGGGGGGATGTCAAACTGCTCCAAGAACCTGCTGAAAACACTTTCTGAGGGAAATGAAAACGTACAACTTCCAGAAGAGCAAAGGAAGGAACTCATGGAGAAGGGTGTCCATAGAACCAAGGGAAGGATGTCACAGAAGAGCCTCTTCCCTGGTCAGAGCCTTGGGACAGAGCTCAGAAGGGGTTGGGTTCTGCTGACAACAGAGCTGAGTGGGCCATCCCTGGGATACTGCTCTTGGCCTTCCTCGGTTTCTTCCTAATAACGTGACTTTGGGCAAGCCATTTAATCTTCACTCTAGAAGTAAACTGTCTCATCTGTAAAGTGGGAATAACAACACTTTGCATGCCTAGAGGCAGGGTCAGATCTTTTTGCACTTCCAGCTCTAGGATTTTCTGTACCGCTGACATAGGCCACTCACTGTAGGTCATATTTGCACTAGCCAAAGGTGGGATAGGGAATGTTGTCTCCTGAAGGGAATAGCCATTGAAAAATTGATTTATTAGAGCTCTGTTTAGTCACTTTGCTGGGAAAGATAGTCATTTGTTAGCATAAATAAAAATG
>JAPYXV010003341.1:0-12338 GCA_028533065.1 Trachops cirrhosus
CGTGCACCTGTGGGACCTTCCTTTTCAGTCAGTGCCCCAAAGCTCTATTTCCCGGCGCTGGGGTCCTGAGCTGCGCGCAGTGCCCTGCTTCACAATGGCCGCCTCGCTGGGTCTGCTGGTCGCCACCTCCCAGCCTGGCCCGCCATCCACTGACACTTGTGCACCCAGAGTCTGCCTGCTGCCTGCTTGTGCACCCAGGGTCTGCCTGCTGGGGTCTTGTGTGCGTCCCCGGTTGCTATGGTCTCTGCTCCGTGTCCCTCACCCGGCCAGACTCCGCCCTTCCTACCGTCTGGTCGATCGAGTCTATTTTCAACTCACTGGTTGTCGGACTGCCCGGCACTTAAATTTTCTGTTATTTCTGGCTGTTATTTTGTTTCTATATAGTTGTTGTCCATACTTTGGTTGTGCGAGGGGGCACAGTGCGTCTACCTATGCCTCCATCTTGGCCGGCCATAATCTCATTCAAAATTTTACCGAACTTTTTTTCTATCTAAAAATTTTCATTTTTAAGATATCAATGAAATGGAACTAGGAACTTAATATAGTTATATTAACGAAAAGTGAACTCTTCTGCACTCTTAGTGGAAATGTAAAGTGGTACGGACACTAATGTAAACAGTATGGAGGGTCCTCAAAACATTAAAAATAGAACCACTATACAATCCCACTATACAATCCAGCAATTCCACTTCTGGGTATTTATCCAAAGCAAATGATGTCACTGTCTCAAAGAGATATCTATACTCTCATGTCCATTGTAGCATTATTCACAGTAACCAAAAAAGGACACATCTTAAAGATCCATTAACAGGAGACTTCCGGCCAAGATGGAGGCATAGGTAGCTAACACTTTGCCTCCTTGCACAACCAAAAGGACAACAACAAATTTAAAAACAAAAAATAACCAGAACTTCTAGAGAACTGAATTGTATAGAAGTCCAACAACCAAGGTGTTAAAGAGGAAACATTCATCCAGACTAGCAGGAGGGGCGGAGACGGGCAGCCAGGGCAGAGAGGATTCATGGGAAGGCGGTGGCTGGGGGACCTGGCAGTCCCAATTTGCATGTGGATAAACCGGGAGTAACAACTGGGAAGTGGGACAGACCGCACAACTCAGGGTTCCAGCATGGGGAAATAAAGCCTCAAAACCTCTAAGTGTAAAAACCTGTGGGGGTTGCAGTGGCAGGAGAAACTCCCAGACGCACAGGAGAGTTTGTTGGAGAGACCCACAGGGTCCTAGAACATACACAAAATCACCCACATTGGAATCAGCATCAGAAGGACCCAATGTGCTTGTGGGTAGCAGAAGAAGTAACTGAAAGCCAGCCAAGAGCTGAGTGAGCAGCACTGTTCCCTCTTGGACCCTTCCCCCACATACAGAGCTACAACGTAGTGCATGGGTTGCACTGCTCTGGTGAATACCTAAGGCTCTGCCCCTTACTACGCAACAGGCATACCAAGACAAAAAAATACGGCCCAAATGAAAGAACAGATCGAAGCTCCAAAAATAGAACTAAGTGATGAAGAGATAGCCAACCTATCAGATGCACAGTTCAAAACACTGGTAATCAGGATGCTTATAGAAATGGTTGAGTATGGTCTCAAAATGGAGGAAAAGTGAAGGCTATGAAAAGTGAAATAAAGGAAATATATAGGGAACCAACAGTGAAGGGAAGGAAACTGGAACTCAACTCAACGATTTGGACTAGAAGGAACAAAGAAACATTCAACCAGAACAGAATGAAGAAACAAGAATTCAAAAAAATGAAGAGGCTTAGGAACCTCTGGGACTTTAAACATTCCAACATCCAAATCATAGGGGTGCCAGAAGGAGAAGAGGAAGAGCAAGAAATAAAAAACTTATTTGAAAAAACAATGTAAGAAAACTTCCCCAATCTGGCAAAGGAAATAGACATGCAAGTCCAGGAAGCTCAGAGATTCCCAAACAATTTGGATCCAAAGAGGAACACACCAAGACACATCATAGTTAAATTACCCAAGATTAAAGATAAGGAGAGTATCCTAAAAGTAGCAAGAGAAAAAAGGAGACAATTACCTACAAAGGAGTTCCCATAAGACTCTCAATTGACTTCTCAAAAGAAATTTTGCAGGCAAGAAGGGGCTGGAAAGAAGTATTCCAAGTCATAAAAGGCAAGGACCTACATCCAAGATTACACTACCCAGCAAAGCGTAATCCATTTAGAATGGAAGGGCAGATAAAGTGCTTCCCAAATAAGGTCAAGTTAAAGGAGTTCATCATCACCAAACCATTATTATATCAAATGTTAAAGGGAGTTGTATGAACAGTAAAATGACAACAAACTCACAACTATCAACAACCGAACCTAAAAAAGAAAAGAAAAACAAATAGGCAAACAACTAGAACAGGAACAGAATCACAGAAATGGAGATCACATGGAGGGTTATCAGCAGGGAGGGTGATGGGGGAGAAGGGGGAAAGGTACAGGGAATAAGAAGCATAATTGGTAGGGACAAAACAGACAGGGAGAGGTTAAGAATAGTATGGGAAATGTAGAAGCCAAAGAACTTATATGTATGACCCATGGACATATACTAAGGTTGGGGAATGCTGATGGGGCGGAGGGTGGTACAGGGCAGAGGGGAATAAAGGGGAGAAAAAATAGGACAATTATAATGGCATAATCAATAAAATACTTTTAAAAAAATTTATCCATCAACAGATGAGTGGATAAAGAAAATGCCACACACACAGAGGAATATCCTTCAACCATTAATAAAAGGAAATCCTGCCTTTTGAATGTGCCTTGAGGTCATTATGCTAAGTGAAATAAGTCATACAGAGAAAGACAAATATTCTTCTCACTTATATGTGAAATATAAAAAAGCTGAAACCATAAAAATAGTAGATAGTGGGTTTTAGGGGCTGGAGGGGAAGAAGTGTTGGCCAAAGCATACAAAGTTTTAAGTTCTGGGGATCTAATGTATAGCATGGTTACTACAGTTAACAGTACTGCATTGTATACTTGAAAGTTACTGAAAGAGTAGGTCTTAAATGTTATCAGCACACAGACACAAAAAGGTAACTTTGTGAGGAGAAGAGGTGTTAACTAACCTTATGTAGTAATCATTTCGTAAAATATACATGTATCAAATCATCATGTTGTACCCCTTAAACTTACATGACATATCAGTGATACCCCAATTAAGCTGGAATAAAATTTTTTAAATGTAAAATAAAAAATGGTCACACACCCTCAATTAAAAAATCAGCATGACTGATGTATCAGGTAGAAATGTAGTATCAACAGGCTGGACATGTGTAACTAGTAAAAAATCAATTTTATTTAAAAACAGGCTTTAAGGAACTAGCTTCATATGAAGCTAGTCTTATGACTGGTGCATGACTAATTCATAATAACTAGTTTTTACTCTTCTATTATTTTAATATGTATAACTTTATTTTGCAATATTTATAGTCTTACAGGAAGTTGCAAATAGTACAATGAGTCCCATGTACCCTTTTCCCAGGATCCCCCGTTAATAAGATCCTATGTAAGTATAGTACTACTTCAAAGTCAACATACAGTCGTCCCTCCCTACATCGCTGTTCACTTACTGTGGCTTCACTGTATCGCGGGTTTTTTAAAAGCCACAATAAGTGAACTGCGATATAGCAAGGGACGACTGTATACTTCACTGGTGAGTGCCCATATAGAATTTTGTATGTTGTTAAAATTACGTAGGTTTAAGAGTGTAGAAAGTGTTTAAGAGTATATGAAGTGTTTATAAGAGTGTGGGAAATGTTAATAAGAGAGTGGGAAAGGTTTATAGGAGTGTGGGAAGGGTTTATAAAGCCTTAAAATATATATAAATAATAAAATAAATATAACGCCGCTACTTCGTGGATTTTCACCTATCACAGGGGTCTCTGAACATAACTCCCGTGATAGGTGAGGGATCACTGTACTGAAAGTGGTACAATATTCCTTACTAGACTGCAGACCTTATTCGGTTTCACATGAAACAATGGTATAATACTCCTTACTAGATTGCAGAACTTACTTTTCACATGCATTCATTTGTGGGTGTGTGTAGGTCTATGCAGTTTTAGCACAGATATAAATTCATTTAATTAACACCATGATCAAGATACAGAACTGTTCCATCAGCACAAAGGAACTCCTTGTGCGATCCCTAATAGTCACACACATTCTCTACCCCTGCAGTCCCTATGCCTGGCAACCATTAATCTATAATCTTGTCATTTCAAGAGTGTTATAGTTTTAAAAAAATTCATCAGGATACCCTTGAGGCCCATCCAAGTTATATGAATATTTGTTTTCACTGAATAATATTCCATGGTTGGTTTAACAACTCAACTGCAGGACAATGTGGGTTGCTTCCTGTTTGGGGCTATTACAAATAAAGGCCGTAGGAACATTTGTGTCCTATTTTCTTACCAACACAGGTTTTCACTTCTCTGTGATAAATGTCTAGGAGTTAAACTGCTGGGTCATATGGTATACATATGTTTAACTTATATCTTTTCTTGTGCTTACTTGCTATTCTCTTTAGTGAAATATCTATTTACGTACTTTGCTCATTTTCTAATTAGATTGTTGGTTTTTACTGTTATATATTTTAGATTATTATATTGTATATATGGTTTGCAAATAATTCTCTCAATAATTTACTCCTCTTAAATTTTTTGCAGAACAGTTTTTCATTTTGATAAAGTCTAATATATCAACTTTTCTTTTTAGGACTGTGCTTTGGGGTGAAGGCTGAGAACTTGCTGTTTAGCCCAAGACAATAAAAATTTGTCCATGATTTTATTTCTAAATTTTTTTGTAAACTTTTATTTATTTTAGAGAGAGGTAAGGGAGGGAGAAAGAGAGGAAAGAAACATCAACGTGCGAAAATTACATTGATCAGTTGCCTCCTGCATGCCACCAACTGGGGAACCTGGCTGGCAACCCAGGCATGTGCTCTGACTGGGAACTGAACTAGAAACCTTTTGGTTTGCAGGCCAGCACTCAATCGACTGAGCCTCATCAGCCAGGGCTATTTCTAAAATTTTTATAGTTTTACATCTTACATCTAAGTCCATGATACATTCTGAGTTAACTTTTATATAAGGTGTGCATTTTATGTCAAAGTTCATTTTTTGCCTTTGTGTATCTAATACTCCAGCATCATCTGTTGAAAAGACTATCCTTCCTCCACTGAATTGCTTTTGCACTTTTGTCAAAAATCAGCTGGTCATGTACTATGCTATCTTGGTTACTCTTGCTTTATAGAAGTCTTAAAATCAGGTAATGTGAGTTCTTCCAACTTTTTCTTCAAAATTGATGTAGCTTATTTAATTTTATACATTGGATACTTTCATTTGCCCCCATTTTATCTCCTACCTTATTCTACAGAAGAAAGTTTTTGCATAAGCTCTTCCTTTTCTTGTTGCAACTCCTGTAAATGCTGTTGGTTTTGCTCCAGTCTGTCCTCTAACCACAGTAGGAGAGGCCGGCTGACTGCTGACATCTGACTGCACAGATTCTTGGTAAACACTGAGTCATTATAGATCTTGCTTACTGAGGCCAGATGTGTAAGACTGTGAATCCTTCTATGTGCATCCTGCTCTTCTTGGCACAGGATCTAGGGCAGCTCAACTGCTGATTTCAAGGCACACTTTTCCAGTGGTTACATGAGGTACAGTGTGGATTGGGATTTCAGTACTCTCATACTCTGAGTTCTTTTGAGCTTCAATGGACTGAAAATAAGTGTAGAGTACCCAGCCAATGTTTGTGTTTTTATCTTCTATGAAACAGGAAAAAATACATCCTACAAAACCTTGATGCATCACCTGGTACATAGCTTGTGTGCAAACATCAACATGCCAAGGCCAAACAGTTATATGAGGATAGGAATGATATCAGCCCACAATTCTCATGGGGTGATCCGTTAGTTCAGCCAACCTCTCCATCTCTGTTGAGGCTGCAGATAGCTGCTCTGGAGAAATTTCGACTCGATCTTTCCTCTTATGAGAACGTGGCAAGATGATGACAGAACGAATGTGAACAATTCTGACAGTGTCAACCTTTCCAGCAACTGTGCTTATTTTAGTTCTGGCACATGTAAATTTAGTCATTCCTTGTATCATCATTCAACTCCCCTAGACAGTCCCATCACCTGCTACTTCTCTGTGCTCACAGCATAGTTGAGACATACTAGGAAAGCGTGTAACTCAAGATGAACTGCCTGCACTGCCATCTTGGTCCGACCCTGCTCATCTCTTCTCGGGCCCACTCAGGCCTGATCAACCTGGAGCTCCAGCCACTCTACTATTCCTTAAATCGGGTACTGTGCTCTGTTCAGCTTTATATACACTGAAATACACAGAATAGTAGCTTATACATTAATTCTTTGAATGATTTAGGAAACCTTACTCACAAATTTAAGACTTTCTACCAAATCAATGGTTCGCAATTCTGACTGTGTACCACACAGGGATTGTTGGACAGATTAAATATAACCTACTGCATTTCCTCAAAGGAACATTAGACTATTAAAATAATAATTAGGGGGAAGTATGTAGCAACATGAGGAAATGTATACAGTCAAGAGTAAAAGATACCAAAAATGGGCATTATGTTTATAATCAAACAAAGGGTACTTATCATCAAAGCCCAGAGCAGAATAAACAAAATAGATACTGGATGACAAGTTAGGATTCCAGATCCTTTTTTGTTACTGACCAACTGTTTAGTATAAACTTGCCATTCATTCCAAATTTACAACTGGATGCATACTCAGGGTACAGTTTAAACTTCTTGGTAGATTATTAGATGGCACCACCTAGTGTTCCTATTCGGTAATAGAAAAAAACAAAAACCAACCAACCACACAAAAAACAAACCCGGAAAGAGTTCTGACAGCCTAACAGACTCAATCGTAGAGTTGGAAAAAAATACTTGTCTCTTGTGGCAGATTTTCAGGAGACTCCGCTTAAAGGGCCCACACGGACTTAGAATTTACGCAGACCCAACTCCTCTGGGATTCAGCACCAGGGCAACAGCTGAAAGGCCGCCAGTCACATACAGAGAGTAAGTGAAGTGACTGGAAACAGGGTGAGTGCCAGGCAAACCTCCAGAAGCCAAAGCAGTGGCATTATCCCCTTTCTGAGCCCTGCCCCTACACAGAGCCACAATGGAGGTGAAGCAAGTTGCCCCACCCTGGGCATAAATAAAATGCCAAAGGTTAAAGATAAAGAGAAAATCTTAAAAGGAGCCAGAGAAAAGCAGACTTACTCAAAAGAAACTTTGCAGGCTAGAAGGGACTGGCAAGAAGTATTCAAAGTGATAAAAAGCAAGGACCCATATCCAAGATTACTCTATCCAGCAAAGCTATCATTTAGAATAGAAGGGCAGAGAAAGTGCTTCCCAGATAAGGCCAAATTAAAGGAGTTCATCATCACCAAGCCTTTATTACATGAAATGTTAACAGGACTATTAAAGAAAAAGAACAGAACTATGAACATTAACATGGCAACAAATTCACAACTATCAACAACTGAATCTAAAATAACCACCTAAGCAAACACCCAGAACAGGAAGAGAATCACAGATACAGAGATCATTTGGAGGGTTATCAGTTGGGAGGGGGAAGGGTGAGAATGGTGGAAAAGATGCAGGGATTAAAAAGCATAATTGGCAGGTAGAAAATAGACAGGGAGATGTTGAGAATAGTATAGGAAATGGAGATGCCAAAGGACTTACAGGCATGACCCAAGGACATGAACTAAGGGGTGGGACTGCTAGAGGGAATGGGGGTACTGGATGGAGGGCAGCAAATGGAGAAAATTTGGGACAACTGTAATAGCATAATCAATAAGTTATATTTAAAAAACCCACAAGATTTGCTAGTAAAATGACACACCTTATACAACCCTTTCCAGCATGTCAAGAGAGATACAGACAAGGTACATGCAAAATTCCATAGCTTAAAAATGTTTCTTAATAACGTTTTCTAAATGCACAGATTACTTTTAGAATTGGACCTAGACCAATTAAGGAAAAGGCAGGTGGAAGACTTTCTTTTATAGAGATTAGAGATTTAAGTGTTTCATCTGTTCACATAGAACAGATTCCCACAGTAAACAGAATTTAGAATTAGAGATTTGTGATGTGGCCCTCAGACTCATGGACACAGGGAGATATGACCAGATTGCTGGGCAAAGAGGAGGCTCCTGGGGCAGCACAGGGGAGGGTGCGCCCCTGGTAATGGGTAAACAAGTGTTACACTGCCCCAGTAACCAATGTAGGACAGCATCTGAGGACTGATTTCCCCAACCTTGGCAGAGGTGCTGCAGGCTGCAGCCCTTGCATGGAGTCTGCACAACGGTAGAGTGTGGTGAAGGGAAAATCCCTCCTATCCCCTTCTGGTTCCTGGTTTAAGGAGAAACCACAGGTCACACCAACATGTGTACCTAAAGGTTAACATGAGGGCAGGGGATGGTGCTGACCTTCCAGTCTAATATGAAAAAAGGAG
Source organism: Trachops cirrhosus (assembly GCA_028533065.1). NCBI lineage: Eukaryota > Metazoa > Chordata > Mammalia > Chiroptera > Phyllostomidae > Trachops > Trachops cirrhosus. The sequence continues at coordinate 8,527 of JAPYXV010003341.1, forward strand.
GGGTTAGCTGTGGCCACAAGGCTTGCAAAGGGAGGGCAAAGACTTGCTGCTCTCTTCCTCTGGGATCCACAGAGCCCCTGCATGACCAGGTACAGAGGTTGGCAGAGGCTCTGGGCCCCTAGCGTGGGAAGCTGCAGATCAGGACCACGCAGATTCAAGGAAGGGAGCCTAAAGCTGGAGAGCTGTGTGCTTAATAGCCTTGGTCTCCAGAAGGGCAGACAGATAAGGATGGAGTGGGATTTCTGGGCTTGATTTTGGGTTTCAGCCTTTTGGGAGACAAACAGGTTTTGTATGTGTTTTGCAGAAGAGAGGAGCCTGGAGCCTGGGAGTCCCCCATGTTCCCAAGATGTGCAACATTTTATTAAAGACCTTTTCCCTAACCAACCTTTGTCTTATGCCTGTATTTGATGGTGGGCAGCTGAACTCCACTTTTTTCCTGTAATATGACTAGGGACATTTGGGAATACAAACCAACCCCTGTGAGATCTTTGCAAAAAATTCTTGATCACAATGCTTCCAAAAGTTTCTCTAGAATTTTTTAAACTTGAAACACGTTCGATTTAGCCACAGGAAAGTGCTTACATTTTAAGCATATTATTTTTAAAGGGCAGTAATCTAACTAAAAAATGTACTAAAAATAAAATTGTAAGCATCTCACCTTTTAATATTAAACCACCTTATCCACATTCCCAAACACTTAACCCTAGTATTTTATGAGACCTATTAAAAAACAGATACTAGTAATGAAAATAACAAAGGACTAGAAAACAACTGTATTCTAATTTGCCTCTATTCTTAACTGGCTATATTATTGTGAACAAATGATTAATCTCTCTGGACCTTAATATCCTCATTTGTAAAATGATGGACTACAATATTCCCTGCTCTATTCTAGCTCTAAAGTTCTCTAGCTGTGCTCTTGATCAGAGAAAGGAGCACACAATTTCTAGCCTGACCCCTTGTGATTCTTAAATACTTGCAGAGGTTGATGAGAAGGGTCCCAACCCTCTAATGGTCTGACCACACGCTGATTAGTAGCTTACCACTAGGGTCTGTACAACTCCGAAGTTAAATGAAAGGCCAGGGTTAATTTTGATTAAGTATTCACAATGTACTTAAGTGCCACACATGACAGTCTCCACTAGGGACACATACATTTCATCAGTAAAGCAGCACTGGGACTTCTGAGTCAGAAGCCTGGGATTTCAGTCTAGCTGTACCACTTAATGTGTGTGGCCTCGGGGCAGGTCTCTTAATCACACTGCCTCTCATTTTCCTCTTTTAGAAAAGGCAGATCAGGGGAAGAACAAATTTAATGAAGTATTTGACAATGCTCTTGAAATTTATAAAATATTAAATAATGTACAGCATTATTTCTGCCATGAGCAAAATACCAATATTTATGTATAACCTTAATATAACTTTAAGTTTAGTTTTTAAATGTTTATTCTTGTGTTTTTAAGGAAAGTTAAGCTGACCTTTTTTAACATGAATTTTTAAATACTGAAACATTTATTGTAAACATTCAAGCAATGCAGATATATAGACTCAAATTAAAGTATCTTATTCTTGCATCCCCATCTACTTTCCCCTCCACAAAGATTTTCTATGTATCCTTTCAGAGTTTTTCCTACATATTTATATTTAGAAATTAAAAGAAAATGCCTCTGTATATGTTGGTATTTATCATTTACCCATGCACAATGAATAATTTCATGTTAGTACACATACAGATCTACCTCACTTTACTACTGCATAGTATTCTTTACTAGACCAGAGTTTAACTGTTTCGCTTTTGGTGAACATTTATTTTGCTTCTAATTCGTTGCTGGAATGAATAATGCCAAAACAGTCTTCCACATATATTTTCGTGCACATATATTAGCTTCCCCAGGCTAGGAACAAATACCATAAACCTGATGGCTTGTGAACAACAGAAATTTATTCTCTCATACTTCTGGAACCTGGAAGTCTAAAATCAAGGTGTTGGCAGGGTTGGTTCTTTCTGGAGCTCTGAGGGAGAATCCATTCATACCTCTCTTAGCTCTCTGACTCTCTTCTGTGCCTCAAATCTCCCTCTTCTTTCTCTTACAGGACACTGGTTATTAACCTTGAGATTGTTACCCTAACTACATCTGTAAAGACCCTTACTCCAAATAAAGTCATATTCTGTGGTTCTGGGTCAACATGTCCTTTGGTGCCATTTTTTAACCCACATAAGAATACGTCAGATAGGGCAAAAAATTGTACTGCTAAAATATCCTTCAAAAGGTTGTAATAATTTTCACTTCCACCAAAAGAATAAAGTGCTCTTTCCCTCCATTCTTGCCAACTTTTAAAACTTTTTGCTAAACTGACATGTTAGTTAAAAAATAATGCAACATCACTGCTTCTATCTCTGATTTTTAGTAAGGCTGTTCGTTCCTCTTTTTATGTATTTGTTGACCATCTGTACTTCTTTTGTGAATTACCTATTCATACATTTTGTCATTTTCTAAAGTGATTTATCAATTTCTTCTCAATCTTTAAGAATTCTTCAGTCTAGATAGACTTGCGGCAGGCAATATATACAATGTTAATATTTTGTCTATTCTATATATTACAATTTCCTCCAAGTCTGTCACTTATCTAACTTTTTATCTTTCACTACAAAACATTTAAAATATTTATTTTGTCAAATCTATCAAATTTTCCTTTATGGTCTCTGGGTTTCATTTTATATTTTATTGGGTTGGCCAAAATGTTCGCTTGTTTTTTTTCCTATAAAATGGCTCTACATAGCACTTAGTTGTCTTTAACTTCATTTGAAACAATTTTGTTAGATTGTATTGTGACAGCTGTCACACAAGTGTACATTTAAAAAAACATCAAAATTGGTGAATTTTTGTGTAGCCATTTTAATATTGCAGATGGAAGAAAATGTGCAACATATTCAGCATGTTATGCTTTATTATTTCAAGAAAGGTAAAAACACAAATGAAATGCAAAACAGGATTTGTGCAGAGTATTGAGAAGTTGCTATGACTGATCAAATGTGTCAAAAGCAGTTTGCAAAGTTCTGTGCTGGAGATTTCTCACTGGACGATGCTCCATGGTCAGGCAGACCAGTTGAAGTTGATAGCAATCAAATCGAGACATTAATTCAGATCAGCATTATATTATGTTATTGGTGAAAATGAAAAACATAAAAAAATAAATGGACTTTTTGGCCAACAATAGTTTTTTAAGATTGTATATGCTATCACAAAGTAGGACAAATACAGACCTATAAGTCACAGAAAGCATATTCTACTCAGTCTGCAAATGCATTAGGAATGAGAAAATATTGGAGGTGCCAGAGGATGCTCTAGGCTAAATGTGAAAATACAGAAAGGATGAACAGTCAAGTTGGAGAAGGTACAAGTGATTTAACAATCAACTGCTGATGTGCAACAATGCTTTATGTCTGAGAGGGAAGACAAATGTAAGGCAAACACATTTTTCAGTCCTCCAGAAGTTTACAATTAAGATGTAAGCAAAAACATTTTTTTAAATGTATTTTATTGATTATGCTATTAGTTTTCCCATTACCCCCCTTCATTCCCCTCAACCCTGAACACCCTCTCCCATCCACATTCCCCCATTTAGTTCATGTCCATGTGTCATAAGTTCTTTAGCTTCTACATTTCCCCTTCTATTCTTGCCCTCCCCCTGTCTATTTCCTATCTACCATCTATGCTACTTAGTCTCTGTACCTTCCCCCCTCTCTCCTCCTCCCACTCCCCTGTTGCTAACCCTCCATGTGATCTCCATTTCTGTGGTTCTGTTCCTGT
>JAPYXV010003342.1:0-12338 GCA_028533065.1 Trachops cirrhosus
AAAACAGACAGTAGACTTTGAGATTTGCCAAATCTTTAGAACAATTTGGAGGCTACTTCCTGGAACAGAGCCTACTCTCTTAATCAGTCAGGCTTAAAAACTTAAACCCATTGCTGCTTATCTCCTTGATCAGTTTTCTTGCTTGTTCCAGATTGTGTGGAATGTTGTGTCCCGTGGTGGCCAGAGACACTGTCAATCATTCTTTCAGAAGATGTGCCTTTAATTTTGGTTCGGTTTCTTACTACACCAGTTCTGCCAGTTTTAGTCACAGAGCATTGTCATTTTTGCTTTCATGTTTAGTGGCAATGGTTAATTACTGTGTTTAAGTTCTGTATAACTCTGGGTAGAGTTAATCAGTTAATATTTATTGAGCAGTTATTAAATGACTGGGATTTGTTTTTTTACAGGCAAATATGAAATATCAAAAAAGGCTCTTTTGACAGAAAATCAAAGTCTGAAATACTCAATATTTTATAGGCTTCATTCACAACCTTTAATTTTGTGCCTTCTTCTTCACATTGTTTATATGGGCAACATACTCATCAGTAAATTTAATCATTACACTCTCTGCTTCTCAATATTGGATGGAAATGAAGAATAGGTTAAGATATACTCCTGTGATGATTCAAGTTCTTTTGGGCCCAAGAGAATGTGAAATAGCTTTGAAAAATCTGTTATCCCCTTTACCTCCAATTTTTTAACATCATGCTGGAGATTTTGATTTGCCTCTCCATGGTGTATAGCAGGTATGTTTTTTCTTCCATTTTGAGAATTGTGGCATGCTGGAATGGATACAGATTAATGTATACATCAGTAGTGATTAGAATGTTTGATATTTTAAAATAAAGCAAATAAAAACAGGCAAAATATGATCATGCATTGTTGCTAGCCCGAGGAAAGCAGTGTCCTGCTTGACTAGATCATCCAGTGGATAAAGTTGCAACTAGAGTGAAGAGCAAGAAAAACCTATTGGAGTCCTAGCGAAGTGCTACATTAGGAACTCTATGGAGTTAGATAGAGCTGCTTAGTGACTGGGATGAAGCATCGAAACTGTAGAAAAACATTTATCGAAAGCTTGTAGGGCCCAGTGGTACTGGGCCTCATGTTTTTGCTGAAAATCACCAGTGTCTTTAGCAAGGCATTTATGAGGACCCAGCTTTTGAATTTCTACATTTATTACCTTGGGCCTGTTGTCTCACTCTGTATAGCAGTGTGTGTATGTGTGTGTGTTACATGTCCAAAATTGTGCCTGTGTACAAGTAGCTAAAATTAACCAAGAATTTCCTCAGAGAGACAATGTGCAGAAGTTAAAATGCAAGCCTATATGACAGCCCCCAAATTTAGGACTACTAGTTAAAGGCTAAAAGATAAAATATTCAGGAAAAACTGGTCTTTAGATTTCTAGATATCTTCCAAATGTCTCAGGTTACATGGTAAAATTACAATATTGTCACTCACCTTAAGATGTTACCATAAACAGTGTTTTTCAAACTTTTCTTCTGAAATAATCTTAAAGCATTCTCTGTGGCAGAGAAAAGAGAGCAGGGAAGCAGGGAGGGTAGTGGTGGTTGTAGTCAGAAACCAGCTGCTGCAGAAGAGAAACTGTAGTTTTGGAGTCTAACATTTTATCTTACCCATTAATGTGAGTTTTTCATTCTATTTAACAATGCATTCATGGTTATTCTATCTTAAGTGTTTTTACCAAATGTATTTGAATACAAAAGGAAGCCCCATAGTTTGATGTTTTAATGATTATCAAATGAGCTATCTGAAAAAGAAAAACAGCTGTGTAGGCATATTTGTATCCCATTTTGGGAAGAACGCCTTTATTTATTATTGGTTTCTGAAAGTAAGCCATGAGGAAAATTTAAAAAAAGGAAAGGTTAACGGGGAATTTTATAAAAGATCATTGTTGTGATTATCTTGTGAACAGAATATATGAGAGCTATTAACTTAGGCTTCAGAATGTATTCCAATCAAGATTGCTTTGTATTGGCCTGCAAGATTTGATTATAAGAGCATTTTTTCTAACTATAAAACTTTCCATCGCCTAGCAAAATAAATCAGTTAGCCTCCCTCTTTTTCTAATCAAATGAAAGTAAGCCCACTTTTTGACAAAACAACTTTGGCAAGATAGAGTAGTGAGGGGTAGACCTAATTTTTGATAAGAGAAAGCAGGAAGAGGGAGCATTTGAAATCTGAGCCACAGCTATGAGGTTTGCCTAATGCACCAGCCTCACCTTCTCACTAAGAGGGTGGCCTTATAACGAATTCAAGCCCTTCATCTCTTCCTGGACAGGAACTTGGTAGGTACTCATCTGCAGAGGCCACCCAACCATGTAATCCTGTTATCTTGTGATTTTGGATGGGAGAATTGGCATGGGGTTGGGAGGGCAAAGATGATTAGTGTCACATTCTTCTTTGTCCATAAACTCAACAATTTTGTCTCTGTTCCTTTCATAGAAATACCTACTGCTAAGAAAGCCGAATTTCATTAGCTCAGGTGCGCGGGTTAGGATAGTTCTCTGTTTTGAACTCCTTTAAGTAGCCTGAGACTACAAACAGTCAAACAAAATCTGACATTGATTGGGTGTCCTGTGTATCAGGCTTTGTGCTGCCACTTTCAGAGCCCCACACAAAATAATACCAAGTAGGCATTTTTGAGGTATGCCCTTCTCTAGAGCATATGATGATCTGAAGCCAATGTACTAATCAGGCTGGTCATGCTCATTCAGTCAGGGACATCAGAAATTTGTTCAATTTTGATGTATATACTCTTAAGGAGTTAAACTTAATGTCTCAATTGAGTCAAAGCTGGCAGCTGCTTTTAACATCATTTTGCAAGTTGAAAACCATTTTGAATATATTTTCTCAACATGAGTGGAGATGATATAAATTTCCTCAGAGTACTATTATAAAGACTAATTCCACAGGATAAGTATTCAATACTGTGGAAGCAAAGGTGGCATTGTAGTCAAAATGTCTCTTTAAAAAGGAAAAGGAGTGAAAATAATCAGGTGTCTTCTTGCCTGGACACAGCGTGTGTGCTTCTGACTCCTGGGTAATTGTGCCATCTTTGTTTTATGTTTCAGAGTCTAATGTGTCTGTTGAATAAATAAAAGGATTGCTGATTTCAGCATTATTATTAGGAATAACAGAAATTCTTCGGACTCACAACCTGATAAGTAGTTTACCTGTCCATCCTATTCTTCAAAATCAGCTACAATCCTGGCTGGCATAGCTCAGTGGATTGAGTGCGGGCTGCGAGCCAAAGCATCACAGGTTTGATTCCCAGTCAGGGCACATGCCTGGATTGTGGGCCAGGTCCCCAGTGGGGACCACATGAAAGGCAACCACACATTGATGCTTCTCTCTCTCTCCTTCTCCCTCCCTTCCCCTCTCTAAAAATAAATAAATAAAATATTTTAAAAAAAGATAAGCTACAGAGTGACCTGCACTATATAATCAGATAAAGGAACTCTGTAACTTTAGTATTGATTTAGTGATCATTAACACAGAAGCTGTTAAAGCTGTAGCTAAGAATAATTATGTTTTATACCAGGTTCTCAGAGAAGTCAAGTATTTAATACATGTGAGGAAAAGATCTGGGCCTTTCAAGATTTGTTGGAATCAAAACCAGAAAAGAGAAGAATTGGTGAGGTAGTTAAGAATAAGAGCAGGTTTTTGTTGTTTTTCAGGTGAGAGAAATAGCAGTGATTCTACATGCTGATGGGAATTACCCAGTAAAGAGAAAAATATTGTAGCAGAAAGATGGGAAACTTGCTAGAGTTTTGGCACTCTTGAGTAAGCAGGAGGGCACTAAAGGCTGGTCTGGTTTTAGAGAGGAGCAGAGTAATGAGCGGGAAGGTGGAGCATGGGGATCCCATTTGGTAGGTTGGTAGTTGTGGTGGTAGGAGACAGTAAAAGTTCCTGTGATTGTTTCAGTTTCCTGAGGAAAGTTTGATTATCTGCTGAGAGTAAAGATAAGAGGTGTTGGAAGTGTGAACAAGAGAAGGAAGGGAAGAGTCAGTTAAAAAACAGGAGACAATATTCTAGGGAAATGTATGAATTCTGGCTGTAGTAAGGTCTTACTTCAGATTCATGAGACCTGACGTCAGTCTATGTTTTGCTTTAATCACATTAGACACATAATGAGAGAACAGTTGGATTTATAAAAAAGTGGTTTATCAAACTAATACTGCGAAATGAGAAGAGGGTTAAGGAGTTGAGAGTGAGCTGGGAGCCACAGGACTGATGGGGAATAACCTGCTAGTCAACAAGGAGGGGGAGTGGATGGTATAGTCCTGATGATGACTCATGGCTGGAAGATAGGAAACAATGGGTCAGAAGTGGTGATGAGCAGAGGCTAGGTCAAACGATTCAGCAAATGGAGGAAACAATATGACACCCTTGAGAGGCCATACAAGATGAAATGTCTCCAAGAAGACTATCTTCGTGACCTGATATGAATAGCAATAATACTGAACCTCCATTTCCTCCTATGCAAGGATCTATGTATATTGTCTACTAAGTCTAGCATGTTTAGTTTGCTGTTCAATTTTCAGTTAGTGACTAAGACTATGAATTGTGCAGTGTGTTTTGCTCCCCAGTTCTGCCACTCACTAGTTGTATAACCTTGAGCAATTTATTTAAACTCACTGTGCCTCAGTTTCTTTCTTTGAAAAGTGGACTGGTTCAATAATGGAATGTGTACTTTGTAGGCTTGTCATAAGGAATAAAATGAGTAAATATATGTAAAGTTTTCAGATCAGTGCCTAGTACACAACAACAATTATATAAATAGACATGGAAAATGCAAGCTGAGGTTGGAATATTTGTGGTCCCATAAAGTGTGGGAGCACGTAGAACATTTTGGAGGCATGCTAAAAAGATGTAGGGGCAACATGTAGCATTCCCAGCTGGCAAATCTGAGACAACATAACCAATAAAATAAATAGGTAGTAATCAATGATAATTGCAGAAAACATCCATGAATCCATACTGACATAAAGATATAATTGATTAAATAACTAAGGGAATGGCAGAAAGGGGAAATGTTTTCCCTATAGTAATAGAATTCAAATTAATAAATGTATAAGGAGTGACAGAAAAAGAAAGTTTACATTAGGCAAATACCATGGTAATAAAAATAACTGTTGCAGGAAAAAAATTGTCAATGGATACTAAAACTAGTGGAAAAGTATAGGGAGAAAAAAGAGATTTGAATAGTTTCTAAGTATCTACTTGTGAGATTATTCATTACAAAGGGAACAATGGCCATTTTACTTTTGACAAACTGGCCAAGACCACCAAGTGATTAAAGTTAACATCACCAATGATGACAGACCGGTGAGTACCTTCTGATATGATGCTCTGAAAAGGGTGCTGCATCACATCTGTGGTGTGCTTGACAAAAACATGTAATCTTAACCTAATCTTGGGAAACACAGACAAATACTGAGGGAGCTTCTAGAAAATAGCTAGTCAGTATTCTTCAAAAGTGTTGACCCATAAAAAACCAAAAGCAAACAACGATTTCAAAAGACTGAAGAACTGTCACAGATTAGAAGAGAAGTAGACATGACAGTTAATGAAGCACTGTGTCCTGGATTGGATTTTGGACCAGAAAAAGGTTCTTACTGAGAAAAGTAGGTGATTCTAATAAGGTCTGTAGATTCCTTAATAATATTGTGTCAATATTAATTTCCTGGTTTTAATAACTGTAGTATGATTATATAAGATGCTAACATTAGGGAGAACTGAATGAAAGGAGTACAGAAATTCACTGTATGATTTTTGCTACTTTTAAAAGTTTAGTATTATCTTAACATTAAAAGTTAGAAGAATTTAAAAAAAAACACTTATATCTGCCATCAAAACGTGGAGAAACAATGAACAGCCTAGCCTCAATGAGCTCATCTAATGCCAATACTATGGCCTTGAAATACTACTATTTGCTGTTAAAAGTTACTAATGCTCCTTGGTAAAACCCCTGATTGCAGGTTTCTGTCAGAATGTGTAGGATGAACCTGGTTCTTCTTATCATAATGGAAAGCAAGAATATTAAAGGATAGCTGATTGGGTCAGAAAGACTTAGACATCAATTTGAAAACTCACTGGACAAAGATGGAGCAATTTGAACTTCAGTAAAGATAATACCTGCAAAGGATTAGAACATACATTATGTTTGAAGCCATGATTTCATAGTAATGCTGGGGGGAAAATACCTAACTGCTCACCTTTGGGGGAAGCTATGAAGCCACTCTTAATTTTGAAAATTTATAAATGAGAGGAAAAAAAACAAGCATATGCCTGCCTTTCCTAGACAACTGAATTGCAGAATAATCAATAGTTGATAAGGGTAAATTTCTTATTATATAAGTATCTCAGCTAATACATGAAAAGAAATGATAAGATTATAATATTGTAATATTGTGATTTATAACAAGAAATATGTATTTGGTTTTCATCCCATTTCTGATACAGAGCTCCTAAACCTTAGAATTTCCTAAGTAATGGGAGCAAAAAATGATGTATTTTATCATGTTAATGAAGTGATTTTTAGAAAGTACCTAAGGATTTGGGTTGGCTGCCATAGGTGCCAACCATGAGATCACAGTGTTGAAACTTTGAGTCCCGCCCTAGACCTCTTGGAAGAGGGAAGGAGGTGGAAGTTGAATCAATCGCCAATGGTCAATGATTTACTCAGTCATGCCTGTGTAATAAAGCCTCCATGAAAACCGAAAAAGATGGTCCAGAGAGCTTCCAGATTAGTGAACATGTGGAGATGCTGGGAGGGTGGTGTACCTGGAGAGGACATGGGAACTCCATACCCCTTCCATATACCTTGACTTACAAATTTCTTCCATCTGAATGTTTGGCTGTATTCTTTATTGTATCCTTTTATAATAAACTGGTAAATATAAATAAAGTATTTTCCTGAGTTCTGTGAGCAAATTAATCAAACATGAGGAGGGGGTCATGGGAACCTCTTATCTATATAGCCATACAGGTGACAACTTGGACTTCAGACTGGCATCCTGAGTTGGAAGGGGTCATTGGAATCTCCAAGTTGTAGCTGGTCATTCAAAAGCACAGTTAATAATTTGGATTTTTGAGTGGTGTCTTGTTGGAGACCACTTCGTGTGGTATCAGGAATTGTAGCCCTGCCCAAGCTAGGCCTTGAATAAGGGCATATAAGTCTTGACCAGAATGCTGAGAATGCTGGGAGGTAGGCATGACCCGATACTATCACCGAGGGTTCCTGTGGGAATTCAGACCTAAAGAATGCATTATACCCCTTGAGGCTTGCTTTGCTCTGTATAGTCCTGTTGCCTATCTAAATCCAAAGCAGAAGAAGAGAACTCCTAATCTCATGAACCCTGCCTTAATGACCCTCTGGTGTCAGCATATCTAACAGACCTGAGATAGATCTCTGTGTTTCCTCAACTGTTACCTATAGATAATATCCCGTTTTCTGTAACTATGGTCGTTAGACATTGATTGATGAGCCTTGCATGCAGGCTGTATACCCCTGCACATATCATTCTCCTTTCTCAGGAGAAAGGACCTCAGGGCTCTTCTTCTCTGAGAGATTAGCCAGCCTTTTCTCCATAAGCAGATCATGTCTTGGTAGTCTTATTCTCATCTGAGGAGGCCAGGAGGGCTCTGGGGCACATAGTTCTCCCACAGTGTCTGAAGTTGAGGGGGGCAGTATTGTGGGAGTGAGATCTTCACCCAGAGAATCTGATACAACCTCCAGGTAGATAGTGGAGAATTGAATTGAATTGTAGGACAGCTGGCACCCAGAGAACTGCTTATTGGTAATCAGAACATAAACTTAAATATCATAATGGAGTTTAATGGATCTAGACAATGATTACCAAGGGTTGCTAACACCACAAAAAGAAAGGCAACCAATCATTGTGTTTCTCTAGGTAACCAATCACTAGTTCAGCACCAACTATGAGCTAATCTTGTTAAAACTTTTGACCTTGAATCTGACAAAACCTTTAGATTTAGCTGTTATTTTAAATAAAAGACAACTGTACTTGAACAACAATAAAAAAGAAAAGAAACATGTTTAAATGACTCCATTGGAATGCAAAATCAAAATTGTGAGATATGCTAACTCTACAAGCTGCATTTCTTCAACAAAAAATGCATGAGAAAAAAGGTCTAGGGAGAAATTCTGTACAAAAACATCTTAAGAAGCACATCACCTTACTGTAATATATAGACTTCATTTGGATTCCAATTCAAACATAGTTAAAGAAACTACAGGGTTTGAGTTAGTAAAAACTAACAGGACATTTAATGATATTAAGAAATTACTAATTTTTATATGTAATAATATGATGTGGTTAAGTTAAAAACTTATGCCTTTAGCAATGCACACTGAAATATTTAAAGATAAAATAACATATTGTCTGAGGTTTACTTTAAAATAATAGAAAATATGTGTGGGTTGGGAGTATAGATGAAACAAAGACCTGCCATTAGCTCAAAATTGCTGGAGCTGGATAATGTGGACATGAAATTAATTATACTATTCTCCTTAGTTTCTGTATGTTTGAAATTTCTAAAACTAAAATTTAAAACAAATTAAACAGATTTTTGAAAGATATATGATGAACTTATGGCATAACAACAGCCTTATAGACCATATGCCAATAATTCCCATATTCTTCTTCCCCAAATTCTAGTATACAGCAAACAAACCAAAAGCTGGAGATGGAGAGTCTATTTACTCTGCACATTCAACAAAGTCATAAATTTGTTTTCAAATATTTTGTAATAAGAAAAAGCAAGATGTGTTATTCTAACACTTTGCCCCCACAAACCACATTTTTTTTTACAACTTTTGGTTTGTTTCCATTGGATTCATCAAAATGTTTATGGGACTCATCAAAACATTTGTGGGTAAAATCCATTTGCTAAAAAACATTTCTTACTTTTTTTCTTAAAAATTAGTCAAAATCTTCTCCTACTCTCCCCTAAGAAGTAAAATTAAAAACTTGATACAAAGACTCTGACTTTGGATTTCTTTTTTAAAATGTTAATTTTTATTGTATTTTTTCCATTACCGTTTATTCCTCTTATACTCCCCACCTTCTGCCAGCAATCACCATACTGTTGTCCATGTCCATGGGTCCTTTTTCCTTTTTGCTCAAACCCTCAACCCCCTAACCTCCCACCCCACTAGCTGTCATCTGTTCTTTATCTATGAATCTGTCTCTGTTTTGTTCCTTAGTCCAGTTTGTTCATTAGATTCCAAACATGAGTGAAACCATATGGTATTTGTCTTTCTCTGACTGGCTTATTTCACTTAGCATAATGTTCTCCAGGTCTATCTATACTCTTGCAAAGGGTAAAATTTTTCTTTTTTTCACAGCCAAGTAGAATTTCTGTGTAAATGTCCCATAGTTGTTTTATCCAGTCTTCTATTGATGGACACTTCAGCTGCTTCCATACCTTGGTGAATGTAAATAATGCTGCAATGAACATAGGGATGCTTACGTTCTTTTGAATTAGTGTTTTGGGATCTCTTGGATTATTCCCAGAAGTAGGATTCCTAGGTCAAAAGGCTGATCCATTTTAAATTTTTTGAGGTGTCCCCAAACTGCTTTCTATAGTAGCTGCACCAATATGCATTCCCACCAACAGTGCCAAAGGGTTCCCCTTTTTCCACGTCCTTGCCAGCACTTGTTGTTTGTTGATGAAAGCCATTCTGACAGGTGTGAGATTGTATCTTATTGTAGTTTAAATTTGCATTTCTCTGATGATTAGTGATTTTGAGCATATTTTTATATGTCTATTGGCCATCTGTATGTCCTCTTTGGAGAAGGGTCTATTCAGGTCCTTTGCCTGTTAATTTTTTTGGTGGGTGTTGAGTTTTGTAAGTACTTATAAATTTTGGATATTAACCCCCATATCAGATGTATCGGTGAATATGTTATCCCAATCTGTGGGTTGTCTTTTTATTTTGTTGATGATTTTCTTTGCTTTGCAAAAACTTTTCAGTTTGATATAGCCCCATTTCTTTAATTTTTCTTTTGTTCTCTTTGCATGGAAAGATATATCCAAAAAAATTTCTACAAGCAATGTCTGAGATTTTTCTACCTATGTTTTCTTCTATGATTTTTATGGTTTTGGGTCTAACATTTAAGTCTTTGATCCATTTTGAATTTATTCTTGTGTGTGGTGCAAGAAGGTGATCTAGTTTAGTTTTTCTACATATATCTGTCCAATTTTCCTAACATATTTATTGAATAAACAGTCATTAGCCCATCGTTTGTGCTTGCTTCCTCTGTCAAATATTAATTGACTATAAAGCTGTGGGCTTATTTTTGTTCTCTCCTATTCTGTTCCATCGATCTATGTGTCTGTTTTTATGCAAGTACCAAGCTGTTTTGATTACTATGGCCTTGTAGTATAGTGTGATATTAGGTAACATGTTTTCTAACTTTGTTCTTCTTTCTCAGGATCACTATTGCTATGTGGGGCCTTTTGTGGTTCCATATAAATTTTTGAAATATTTTTTCTAGTTCTGTGAAATATGTCATTGGAACCTTGATAAGACTTGCACTGAATCTATAGATTACTTTGGGTAGTATGGATACTTTAATGGGGTTAATTCTTCCTATCAATGAACATGGTATGTACTTCCACTTATATATATCTTCTTCAATTACTTTCTTCAGTGTCTTATAATTTTCTAAGTACAGGTCTTTTACATTCTTGGCTAAGTTTGTTCCTAGGTATTTTATTCTTTTTGTAGCAACCATGAATTGGTATTATTTTCTTAATTTTCCTGTCTGTAATTCTTTGTTGGCATATAAAAGTACAACTGATTTCTGAATATTAATTTGGTATCCTGCTATTTTGCTGAATTCTTTTATAAGTTATAATAATTTCTTGGTGGAATCTTTGGGATTCTTTATGTAGTGTTATATCATCTGTAAATAAAGACAGTTATACTTCTTTCCAATGTGGATGACTTTTATTTCTTCTTTTTGTTTATTGCTGTGGTTAGGACTCCCAGTACTATGTTGAATAAGAGAGGAGAAAGGGGACATCCCTGTCTTGTTCCCAATGTTAAGGGGGAACAGTTACGGTTTTTGCCCATTGAGTATGATGTTGGCAGTTGATTTGTCATATACAGCCTTTATTATGTTTAGGTATGTTCCCTCTATTACCACCTTGCTGAGAGATTTGATCATAAATGGGTGATAGATTTTATCAAAAGTTTTTCTGCATCTATTGATATTATCATGTGGTTATTATCCTTCATTTTGTTTATATAGTCAATCATATTTATTGATTTGCTAATGTTGTATCATATTTATTGATTTGCTAATGTTGTATCATCCTTCATTTTGTTTATATAGTCAATCATATTTATTGATTTGCTAATGTTGTATCATCCTTGCATTCCCAGAATAGATCCCACTTGATCCTGGTATATGATCTTTTCGATGCATTGCTACATTAGGATTGCTAATATATTGTTGAAGATTTTAACATCTATGTTCATCAATGATATTGGCATATAATTTTCTTTTCTTGTAATTTCTTTATCTGTTTTTGGAATTAGGATGGTGCTGGCCTCACAAAATGAGTTTGGGAGCCTGCCCTCCTCTTGAATTTTATGAAATAGTTTGAGAAGATTTTAGTTCTCAGAATGTTTGGTAAAATTCACCTGTGAAGCCATTTGGTCCAGGGCTTTTGTCTGTTTGGAATTTTTTGATTACTGCTTCAATGTCATTAGGTATAATCTGTCTATTCAGATTCTCTGGTTCTTCTTGATTTATTTTTGGAAGATTGTATGTTTCTAGGAATTTACCCATTTCATCTAGGTTGTCCAGTTTGTTGGCATATAATTGTTCAAAATATTTTCTTACAATCCTTTGTATTTCTTTGGTGTCAGTTGTTATTTCTCCTCTTTCACTTTTGATTTTGTTTATTTAGGTCCTCTCTCTTTTCTGATGAGCCTGGTTAAAGGTTTTCCAATCTTTTCAAAGAACCAGCTCTGGGATTCATTGGGTATTGAATTGTATTTTTTATTGTTATTTTGTTTATTTCTGCTCTGATCTTTATTATTTCCTTCCTTCTACTCACTTTGGGCTTTGTTTGTTGTTCTTTTTTAAGTTCCTTTAAGTGTAAAATTAGATTGTTTATTTGAGCTTTCTCTTGTTTTTGAGATAAGCCTGTCATGCTATGAATTTCCTTCTTAGGATTGCTTTCCCAGTGTCCCACCGATTTTGGACTGTTGTGTCCTCATTTTCATTTGTTTCAAGGTATCTTTTGATTTCTTCCTTAATCTCATTGTTGACTCA
>JAPYXV010003343.1:0-12338 GCA_028533065.1 Trachops cirrhosus
CAAAGAACTTATGACACATGGACTGAAGTAAAGGGGGGAATGTGGGTGGGAGAGGGTGTTTAGGGTGGAGGGGAATGAAGGGGGGATAATAGGACAACTGTAATAGCATAATCAATAAAATATATTAAAAAAAGAAATAAAATTATTCAGAATGAAAACAAAGAATAAGACTATCTTTACTTGGAGAAAACATCATCTCATATATGGAAAATCCTAAGGAATGCACATACACACACACACAAAAATATGAGAACTAATGAACAATTTCAGCAAGGCAAGATATAAGAACAATATACAAAACTTCCATTGTACAGAGTTGGCAAAAAAATTCATTTAGTATTTTCCCTAAAATAAAAGACACGTTTTAAATTTTCACCAATAACTTTATTGATTAGGATATTTTGAGTATGTTGGCTATCTCTTGCATGTAGAACATTGATTGTTTTCAATTAATGTTTCAATTTCATAGCTGTTAACTTCAACTGGTTTACCCAACATGGAGCATCAACCAGTGAGAAATCTCTAGCACAAAACTCGCAAACCATCTTTGACACTTTTAGTCAGTCACAGCACCTTCTCCATACATTGCACAAATATTTTTTTGTGGTTTAGTTGCAGTTTTACCTTCCTTTAAATAATAAAGCATTTCAATATTAAAATGGCTACACAAAAATTCACCAATTTTGATGCTTTTTTTAAATGCACACTAATATAACAGCTGTTACAATACAATCTAACATATTGTTTTGAATGAAGTTAATGACATCTAAGTGCTACTACAGCCATCTTACAGAAAAAACAAACAAAATTTTTGGCCAACTCAGTATTTCTATATTCTAGTAGTAAACAATTCAAAAATAAAATGAAGAAAACAAATCCATTTGCAAATAGCATCAAAAAATAAAATATTTAGGAATAAATTTAACACTGCTGAAAGAAATTAAAGAAGACCTACCACATAAATGGAAAGACATCCATGTTCATGGGCTGGGAGCCTTAATACTGCTAATATGGCAATACTCCCCAAATTGATTTACAGATCTAATATGATCACTACCAAAATCCACTTTTCAGAAATTGACAAGCTCATCCTAACATTTAAAAAAGACTGGGAACGTAAAAAAGCATAAGAATCTTAAAAAAGACTAAAAAGTTCCAATTTCAAAATTACTACACAGATACAGTACCCAAGACAGTGTGGTGGTACTGGCATGAGAGATATGTAGATCAACAGAGAAATACCTAAATTAGCAAAAGGCAGAGAACGAGAAAGGCTAGGTACCTCTATTTGTGGCCCAAGAGAATTGAATAAAATCGATTATAAATACTAAAAGGTCTATCCTATTCAACACTTATAGAATGTCTATCCTGTGTAAGAGATTATGTTAGTAATTTAGATGTGGAAGAAATGTAATGTTTGAAGTGGCTCAAAGTCTAAAAGGATACAACAGGTATGCATAAGCCAAGTAAAATATAATGCGGTAGCTATTCTACTAACAGTATGAATAAAGTAAAGAAAATAATTTATTATTCGGACAAAAGGAACTTTGGGCATCATCATCAAGGACATAACTTCTGAGCTGGTTCTTAAATACAATTAGAAATTTACAAGAGTAAAAAGAGGCAAGAGTGGGACCCAGTGGCCTGAGGAGATTTCTGGGGAGTTATGAAATGTTTATTAACAACAAGGAATTACTAAGAGCAGAGGAAATGGCATTTGGAGAAAGAAGATACAGATATTAGTAGAAAATTAATAGGATAATTAGGTTGGGACTAGATTGTTAGGATTCTTAAAGTGCCCTTATCATACAGGCAATGGAAAGCCAGTAAAGGTATTAGAAAATGAGTCTGCTTAAGGCTGTAGACAGAATGAGGTGTATGGAGTGGGGAGAGAGAGGCAAAGTTAAGTTTGGTGAAACACAGGGAAGTCCTGGTTATGGCCAGCTCTGGGGAATAACCAAAGAGTTTTTTAAGAAACTGATTTAGTAGAAGTGACATTCAAGAAATAAACCACAGATAAGGTCCAGGAACAAGACAATAAACTCAGCATGGAGAGAGAAAGAAGTATTAGCAAGAGAGTAATTAAAATAGGGTAACAAAGAAGTCAAAGTGAGAGACTGAACATGGTGGCGAGGTAGGAGGGAATGGATTCCACTTCCCCCTACACACAGGAGAAAAACCTAGCTGATCTATGGAGAAACAGCAAATAGCCAAGAGTACCCAAGCATATAGGAAGAGACCAAAAATTGTACAGGACACTGAAAAACCAGATGGTAAGGAGAGTGCTTCAGGACAATAAGGTCCCAGGGACCAGTGCAGGGACCAGGGCGGCTGTAGCCCCAGGCCCGGCACGCACTGCTACAGGGCCTTTGGGAGAGAGCTGGGTCAACTGCTCCCTCCCCAGCCAAACAAAGTTTGAGTAGCACCGGTAGAGACCTGGTTGCTTGAAGTCGCAGAGAGGGGAATAAGGACTAAGTGGCAAACACACAGAGGCTGTGAACACCCACAGAGTCTGTGGACGCCGGTTGGAGAGAGTTGAGAGTCAGGCAGTGAAGGGCCCTGACCCCGACAGTCCCTGGTCTGGTTGGAGAATTGGGTGGTCAGGTCTCGGTATGGAGAGGCAGGCTTGAGCAGGGTGAAGTTCTCAAAAAAAAAAAAAAACATGAAAAACAGACACTCAGTGGCTGTTTGGGGAATTCTCTTGCAGCAGCCACTCTGGCCTCTTCCCCACCCAGCTGTTCAGCGCTCCCAAAGTGGCGAGGAAGGCCCTGCACATACTCCCGTAGCCCTGGGAAGAGTGCGTGCCTGAACACGAGGGACTGGCGGCCCCCTGGCCAAGCGCCCACGCCTGCAACCCGGGGAGACTGCCCTCTGCAGAAGGCCCCAAGCCCACACTCAAAGCCCCAGGGAGAAGCCCTGGAGCCAACACCCAAAGCCCCAGGGAGAGTGTGCTCTGAGAAGGCCTGGCACCCACACCCAAGGCTTCTGGGGACACCCCAAGGCTCTGGGGACAGGCACCCAGCACTCATACTCATAGCCCCGGGAAAAGTATGTGCCTGAACCTGTGGAACCTGAAGGACCAGACGCTGCTGGGGAGCTGGGCTGGAGGCTGAGTGCCAATCAGGAAGGGATAAAAGCAAAACTAATCACCCCTCAGCCTGCTACAGCCAGGAAGACCAGCAAAACTAGTTTGGCCAGTCTGAAGCCAGCAAGAGGCTTTTTTTTTTAAACAAAGTAATTCTTTATTGTTTTTTAATTTTTATTTTTTTATCTTTCAACTCCTTTTTCCTCTCTTTCCTACATTTTTGTTTTATTCCTTCTTCCTTTCCCATTTTATCTCTTCTTCCTTCCTTCTTTTTTTTTCTTTTTAAATCTCCACAAGTGAGACAAAAAAACCTGGAACTGTGAAAAGACCAAAGTTGGACCCAAAGAGACATCATCCCAACAGCTGAGACAGTGAGACAAAATTCACTTTGCTATTACAGAGAACCTACAGGGTATTGCATATTTGTATTATTATTTTTTTCATTATTCTTACATCTTTTATTTTATTAGTATTTTTGTATTCCTCTTCTTTCTGTTTAGTCTTGTTTGCTTGACTGGTTAAATGGTACTGACTTGTTTCTCTTGTTCTCTCTTTCATTGTGTATTGTTAATTTACTGTCTTTCACTTTACTTGTGTTCCATTAGAACACTATTCGAGGTCCTACACTTCCTATTCTTGTTATCCAGATCAAACAGATTCTGTCATATGATTGTTGCTCCATTATTATTGCAAGTAATAGCTGTTCCATACAATTGTAAATACTACATAGGACCCCTCCCAGATCTTAGCCCACTTCACAGTTTCCTGTACTTTATTACTGTAGTGGTTAACTCTATTCTCTCACACACTACACCTATTGTCTATCTTTTACTCTCACCTTACCTCAGAATCTGACCTCCCAAAAGCTCACTGCTTTCAAGATCCAACTCACAATCCTTCCCTCCCAACAAGAGTCTTATCTTCTTTCCACCCTTTCTAAAAGTGGCTAGTTGAGTGGAATATCACGGTTAACACTATACATAGCCAAAGGATCTCCATTCTCTTCTCCATGGGCTGCTACTGTAAATATCATAGAATACACTCTTGCTGCCTTAAACCATTTTGCCTTCCCCCTCCAAATGATCACAAATAAGGGTAAGTGGAAGCTGTGAACACCAGGATACCTGCTGGAATAGGAAACCCACCAATAAAGAAACCACTACCAGATGACAACAGAAGAAGGTGAAGGAGGGAGAGGAAGCCACACTAACCTGAATCCAGGACCTATCTGGAAATACAACTAAACAGTGGAGAAATTACCCAAAAGTAACTGAACAAGAGCAAGAGAGAATCCTCAAAACTTTGTACACACAGAACAACCAGCTTCAACACAATCTGCCCACACCAGCACAAAAAAATACAACAGGTAGTGGACAGAGTGGCTTTATAAAGCCACTGTGATCCAAATCCCAAAACCAGATAAAGACACAACAAAGAAAGAAAACTTCAGGCCAATATCACTGATGAATATAGATGCTAAAATCCTCAAAAAAATATTGGCAAACTACATCCAACAACACATTAAAAAGATCATACACCATGAACAAGTGGGATTCATCCCAGGGCTGCAAGGAAGGTACAATATTTACAAATCAGTAAATGTAATATATCACATAAACAAAAGCAAAGACAAAAATCACATGATCATATCAACAGAAGCAGAAAAAGGCATTTGATAAGGTACAGCACCCGTTTATGTTAAAAACACTCAGCAAACTGGGAATAGAGGGAGCATTCCTCAACACAATAAAGGCCACATTGGAGAGACATACAGCCAACATCATACTCAATGGGCAACAACTAAAATCTTTTCCACTAAGATCAGGTACAAGACAAGGTTGTCCACTTTCACCACTTCTATTCAACATAGTATTGGAAGGTTCAGCCACAGTGATCAGACAAGAAAAGGAAATAAAAGGCATCCAAATCAGAAAGGAGGAAGCAAAACTGTCATTGTTTGCAGATGACATGATAGTGTGCATAGAATATCCTATAGACTCTGCCAAGAAACTGCTCGACCTAATAAATGAATTTGGCAAAACAGTGGAATACAAAGTCAATATCCAGAAATCAAAGGCATTTTTACACCAACAATGCACCAACAATGCAACATCAGAAGCAGAAATCAAGAAAAAAATCCCATTTGATATATAGCAACAAGAAAAATACAACACCTGGGAATAAACCCAACCAAGGAGGTAAAAGACCTATACTCAGAAAACTACACAATGCTGAAAAAAGAAATCAAGGAGGACACAAACAAAAGGAACCATATACCGTGCTCATGGATTGGAAGAATTAACATCATCAAAATGTCCATACTACCCAAAGCAATTTATAGAGTCAATGCAATCCCTATTAAAGTATCAATGGCATATTTCACAGATATAAAACAAACACTTCAAAAATTTATATGGAACCATAAACAACCCCAAATAGCTATTGCAGTTTTGAGAAAGAAGAGAAGTAGGAGGGATCACAATACCTGATACCAAATGTATTACAAGGCCACTGTAATCAAAACAGCCTGGTACTGGCATAAAAACAGGCACATGGACCAATGGAACAGAACAGAGACTCCAGAAATAAACCCAAGTCTCTATGGTCAATTAATAATCGACAAACGGGACAGAAATATAAAATGGAGTAAAAATAGCCTCTTCAACAAATGGTATTGGGAGGCCTGGGCAGCTATATGCAAAAAAATGAAACTCCATCACCAACTTACACTATACACAAAAATAAATTCAAGGTGGGTAAAAGATCTAAATATAAACCGTGACACCATTAAAGTCTTAGAGGAGAACATAGGCAGGAAAATCTGATATTTCACATAGCAATATTTTCACTGATATGTCCCCTAGAGCAAGGGACATAAAGGAAAGAATAAACAAATGGGATGTCATCAAAACAAAAAGCTTCTGCACGGCTAAAGAAAACAGCATTAAAATAAAAAGAGAACCAACCATATAGGAAAACATATTTTCCAATGATAACCTCAGACAAGAGTGTAATCCCCAAAATATATAAAGAACTCACACAACTCCACTCCAGGAAGACAAACAACCCAATTAAAAAATGGGCAAAGAACTTGAACAGACACTTCTCCAAGGAGGACAAAGGATCCAGAGACACATGAAAAGATGCTCAGTATCGCTAGCTATCAGAGAGACGCAAATTAAAACCACAATGAGATACCACTTCATACAGGTCGGAATGGCCATCATAAACAAAGCAACAAAAATAAGTATTGGAGAGGTGGTAGAGAAAAGGGAACCCTAGTGCACTGTTGGTGGGACTTCAGACTGGTACAACCACTATGGAAAACAGTATGGAATTTTCTCAGAAAACTAAAAATGGAACTGCCTTTTGACTCAGCAATTCCACTGCTAGGATTATATCCTAAGAACCCTGAAACACCAATCCAAAAGAACCTATGCATCCCAATGTTCATAGATAGCAGCACAATTTACAATAGCCAAGTGTTGGAAGCAACATAGGTGACCATCAGTAAATGAATGGCTCAAAAAACTATGGTACAGTTACACAGTGGATTCTATGCAGCAGAAGGAAAAAAGGAGCTCCTACCCTTTGCAACAGCATGGATGGAACTGGAAAGCATTATCCTAAGTGGAATAAGCCAGGCAGTGAAAGACAAATACCATATGATCTCACCTTTAACAGGAACCTAATCAACAAAACAAAGAAACAAGCGAAATATAACCAAAGACATTGAAATAGAGAACAGGCTGACAGTGACCAGATGGGAGAGGGGAGGAAATTTCAGGGGAAAAGGGGAAGGGTTTGCAAGAACAAGTATAAAGTATATTGTCCATTGCATGGACAATAACAAGGGTGGGGTGGAAATGGGAGGGAGGTGGGGAGGGCTCGGTGGTGGGATGGAATGGGGGTAAAAGGCAGAAAACTGTACTTGAACAATTAAATAAAAATATATATATATAAAAAGTCAAAGTAAGGGTATATTTCAAGAGTGATCAATAAATGTGAAATAACAAAAAAGTTAAGAACCAACATTTAGAGCAGTGCGAAGAGGAGGCGAGAACAACCCCTGGACCAGCCAAAGACCATGTGCTGCTGCATCCCCATATCCAGCCCTAATGCCCTGCCACCATCACCATCATGCCCAAGAGAAAGGCTGAAGGGGATGCTAAAGGAGATAAAGCCAAGGTGAAGGACGAACCACAGAGAAGATCCACCAAGTTATCAGCTAAACCTGCTCCTCCAAAGCCAGAGCCCAAGCCTAAAAAGGCCCCTGCAAAGATGGGAGAGAAGGTACCCAAAGGGAAGAAGGGGAAAGCTGATGCTGGCATGGATGGGAATAACCCTGCAGAAAATGGAGATGCCAAAACGGACCAGGCACAGAAAGCTGAAGGTGCTGGAGATGCCAAGTGAAGTGTGTGCATTTTTGATAACTGTGTATTTCTCGTGACTGTACAGTTTGAAATACTATTTTTTATCAAGTTTTATAAAAATGCAGAATTTTGTTTCACTTTTTCTTTAAGCTATGTTGTTAGCACAGAGAACACTTCATTGTTGTTTTTTGGGGGACAGACATATAGTACTAACAGAATGTCTCCAAAGCTGGACTGACATGGGAAAAAAAAACACCTTCCCTTCTAGTTTTGAGAGACTTCCTCTTGGTTCCGGGGAGGAGGGATCCCTTGATGTTGACACATTAGCTACCTTGGCACAGACACCTTGTGGTGTGGGAAAACTAAAATTCATTTTTATGTCCTTTTCTCCCTCTCCACTTTAAGCATAGATTTGACTCCCTAAAGCCCAGAGACCTGTTGGGACCTGACCCCCCCAAAAATTGGTTACCAGTATGTTGAGCAATCTGGACTTTCTGGTGTCATCATTGAGATGGCATCCCTCAAAAGAGCAGTAGTTCCCTTTCTAGATTGTGGATCTACAGGTTGATAATTCTGCCATTTTCCGAAAGTCAAGGTCGGCTTGTGAAAAGTTGTTAAACAACATGCCTAATGTGAAATGTCAACCCTCACTCTAAACTTTCCCTGTTCAGAGCATCAAATGAAGACTTCATTGGGTTTTATAGTGGCTTTCTGATTTTGGTAGTCCATTGAAGAAGGGAGTTTGAAAGTTGTTGTATACTGTTAATAATTGTCTGCCCATGTCCTGCCTGAAATACCATGATTGTTTATGAAAAGTATCTTTAATAAAGCTGGATACAGTTTGGCTTGGGAAAAAAAAAAGAAACCAACATTTAATAAAGACATATAGACCTGGTTAGAAAAAACTCATTAATGAGAGGTCACCTCAATGGTGAAAACAACACTTCTGGGAGTAACGTGGAAAGGTGAAAGGGAAACATTCATTCAAGGATGCTGTCTAAATAGAGGGCAAACGTGAGACAGGAAAGAAACCAGTGGTAAGAAAAGAACTTGTTGATAAGAAGTATGGAGACAAGCAACATGAGGAAGGTGAAAGGAAATGGACACAGAGACAAAGTAGAATGGCTCTTCAGAAAAGAAGAGGGAAAGACACAGAAAGGAGAATGGTAGCCTACTTCCTAATTTTGCCTTGCTAGAGAAAAACTTTTTCTTTTCCCCATTCTTAACATAGTGAAATGACAATCATACTTCTCAGTACTGCCTAAATAACTTCCATGCATCTGTACTGGATTAGAACACAGATATCTGCTAAGAAGAAAGCATTAACTAGCTAGAAGATGACATTTTTTTTCTTCTGGTTGCTTCTAAGCAAATCAAACAATACACTTTGAGTTAACACAATGGACAATTCTGTTAATTGTACCAAGAGTTCCACCTGGAATTTTGATTAATAGTATTAAAGCAATACAGTAATATGAGAAATCAAAGAAGTTCACATGAAAAATTGCTAATGTTTGATCTAAAAGATTTAACACATTCACCTAGAAGCTTCACTGGTCCAGAATATAGCATCTTTCCATAATTGTTCATTTACTAAAAACTAAGAAATACTTGCACAATATTACTGCAATTATGTATAGTTGAAATAACCCTTCAAGTATAATTTAATAACGTACCTTATTAGCATTTACTCACATATTTTATGACTATTTAAAGAACCATACTACACTAAACCCAAAAACCCATGTTTACCAAATAAAATATACTGCATCATTATTTATTTTTGATAAATATTTATTGTGCTATGCATTATTATATGAGCATGGGAAACACAGGTTTCCTAATAAGTATAAATAGCTATTTCTAGGACATTGTTATTTATTTAGAACTTAACCGCTACTACCAAAGTTTGTCTAAAAACTCCAACCATTTGTTTAGCTAATTTCTAGCAATGGTTCCTCCTGGAAACATGATTAAGCCTGATTTACCAAAAGAAAACTTAATTTCTACACAGTTCCCAATCCCTGTATCATTCGAGTTCTCATCTCCATCTTAATCAAGCTATGTTTGCTGCAGACTTCACATTCTGGAACCTATCACTACCACTTCCTTCACAGAAAGTACTCTAAATAATCAAACATATTACCAGAAAGAGATGTGGGTGTTTCTTTAAGTCTAGTCTCATGGTCCCAAGATGACCCCTGTGGGGAAAAAACAGACTTCTGAAAGTCTGAGGAATCACTAGCATTTTTTTTTTTTTGGTCTTTTATCAAATTCAACAGAGTTATGCACTGAAATTAAACATCACTTTCTACACTTCACCGATGCCCCTTGTCATTATCAGTAACACTCCCAAAGGGAAAAGTACTGGGAAATCCAACTCTAAAATAGAGTAACAAAAATAACATAGCTTTCATGCAACTGTATAATTTCATGCACTCATGGTTCAAACAGTCCATTACAAAGCATAAATATATTGCCTTAAAAAGACATCTGCAGATGTTTCATGCTTTGTATAGATCTGGCAAATGCCCAAAAGACCAAAAATGCTCTCATTTTCTGATGTGGGTTAGCCAGCTTTAAAAAACAGACAAACAAAATACACATTCAGTTCAAAAGTATTTGAACAATAAAAAATAAATAAATAAAATTTTAAAACACACACACACACACACACATTAAGTCCAGAAACATCATTAAATGATTTCAAACATTAGTCTTGCATTCGTCTCAAAGTAACATCATTGTAATTCTGGTCCATCTTATGAAACAGATAACCTAGTTTCTTACACATGCATCTTTAAAAAACTTTAAACACATTTTTCATCATTACCTTCAATCATATAAATATATTTAACCACCTATATGGGTTAATTGCTAACAGAACTTACTAGATGTAGTGGGGCTAATCAAAAGCTTTTACTTTCTCAGACTCATTTAAAAAAAGAGAAAACTAGACATGGCTAGGTTGCTCAGTTGGTCAGAGTGCCATCCCAATACACAAAGGTTGTAGGTTCAATCCCTGGTCAGGGTACATAAAAAGAGAAAACTAGTCTCCAGCTATGCTTATAAAGGTTTAATGGCTTTTACAAATATATAGCTACCCATACTCCTAGAACAAAAGGCTAAGCATTTAGTAGATGAATTACTCCATCTCAGGACTCTAATAAAGACTACTCTTTATTTCCTAAAACATGCTTCACCATGACAAAATCTACATTGTATTCCAAAGAAAGAACTATTCTGACAGCAATCCATTTAAACTCGAGGGATGAGTGTATTCTCATGTTGGCATCATCTTAACCTGTGGTATTTTGGACATTTATCCACACACTCTCTGAATGAAAAAATTTGAAAGTAGTGAATAATTGTTTTGTTCTAAAATTTCCCATTAGAAACACAGACAGAGGTATTCAACTCAAGCCTGAGAAATCAGGCTAAATTTTAACCACATTCATATGCTTTATGCTTCTAAGATATCCAAAGAATAAATCTAAGGTGGATAGCATAATTCAAAGTGCCAAGGTCCCTTCTTTAATTATAGGCTTAGCCCATGCCATTTTTATTTGACTGCCTCTGCATTTGTCTTTTTGAGCCAAGGACTGAGAGAACTACTATGACAGAGGATGTCCAACCACTTGGAGACAAGCAGGTCAAGCTAACCTTTTCTGAAGATTCTCTCACCATCATGTTCTAAGGATTTGAAAAGATAGACTCCCAACCTCAAGAATTCCAACTCCCCTACACCATCCTTCAGTGATGAAATGTACAACACTGACAATTCCCACAAAAGTCCCACTGGTCATCCACCACCCTGGAATATGACTTGGCCTACATCCCAGCAACTTAAAAGTCCAACTACAGGGGCTTCTTCTGGCCAAGATGGAGGCATAGGTACATACACTGTGCACAACCAAGATAGGGACAACAATTTAGAAACAGAGTAACAACCAGAACTGACAGAAAATTGAACTGTATGGAAGTTGGACAACCAAGGAATTAAAATAGACACGTTCATCCAGACCTGGAGGAGAGGCGAAGTTGGGCAGCTGGACAAAGAGGGGTCGAGGCACAAAGAACATTGGGTACGTAAGCATCCTGGGCTCTCAAGACCACAGCGGGCAAACCCTGGGCACACAAATGGCGGCTGGCAGACTTTGGGCGTGGGGTGGCAACTGGCAGACCCAGCGAGGAGGTGATTGTGAAGTAAGGCACTGCATGCACCCCAGGATCCCAGGGCTGGGAAACAGGGCCTCGGAGCACTGACTGAAAACACCTGTGGGGGTTAAGGCACAGGGAGAGATTCCCAGCCTCACAGGAGAGGTCGTTGGAAGGACCCATGGGGTGTACAAGTCCACCCACAAAGGAATCAGCACCAGTAAGGCCCAGTTTGCTTGGGGGAAGCGGCCCAAGGGACTGAAGTCCCACGGAAAGCGGAGCAAGCCCCTGTGTTCCCTCTCAGACCCCGCCCCCACATACAGCATCACAGCTCAGCAACTGGGTTGACCCGCCTTGGTGAACACCTAAGGTTCCACCCCTCATACATAACAGGTGTGACCAGACCAAAAAAAAAAAAAGATGGTTCAAACAAGAACAAATGAAAGGCCCAGAACCAATACTTTTAAGCGGCCAAGAGATAGCCAACCTATCAAATGCACAATTCAAAGCACTAATGATCAGGATGCTCACAGAATTGGTTGATTTTGGTCCCAAATTAGATGAAAAAAATGAAAGCTACAATAAGTGAAATGAGGAAAAATGCACAGGGAACCAATAGTGATGGAATGAAAGCTGGGACTCAAATCAATGGAGTGGACCAGAAGGAAGAAAAAAACAACCACACAGAAAAGAATGGAGAAATAAGAATTCAAAAAAATGAG
>JAPYXV010003344.1:0-12337 GCA_028533065.1 Trachops cirrhosus
CTTCTCCTTCTGGCACCCCTATAATTCAGATGTTGGAACATTTAAAGATGTCCCAGAGGTTCCTAAGCCTCTCATTTTTTTGAATTCTTATTTCTTCATTCTTTTCTGGTTGTTTATTTTTTTCTTCCTTCTGGTCCACTCCAATGATGTGAGACCCATCTTCCATTCCATCGCTATTGGTTCCCTGTGCATTCTTCTTCACTAAACTTATTGTAACCTGCATTTTTTCAGCTAATTTGCGACCAAAATCAGCCAATTCTGTGAGTATCCTGATCACCAGTGCTTTGAACTATGCATCTGATAGGTTGGCTATCTCTTGGTCGCTTAAAAGGATGGGTTCTGGGGCTTTCAATTCTTCTGTTTGAGCCCTCTTTTTGCTGGTTTGTTTTTTTGTTTTGTTTTTTGGTCTCGTGGAGCTCCTGTAGTGAGGGGCGGGGCCTGAGGAGTTCACCAGGGCGGGGCACCCCAGTGGCTGGGTTGTGAAGCTGTATGTGAGGGCGGGGTCCAAGAAGGAACAATGGCGCTTGCTCGGCTCTTTGCAGGACCCCAGACCCCTCCGCAGCTTTCTGCAAGCCAACTGGGCCCCTCTGGCACCAATTCTGGGGTGGGTGGGCCTGTGCACCCCCCATGGGACCTTCCTTTTCAGTCAGTGACCCAAAGCTCTATTTCCTGGTGCTGGGACCCTGAGTTGGGCGCAGTGCCTTGCTTCACAATGACTGCCTCGCTGGGTCTGCTGGTCACCACCCCCTGGCCTGACCTGCCAGCCACTGCTGATTGTGTGCCCAGGGTCTGCCTGCTGTGGACTTGCGTGCTGCCCCAGTTGCTCAGGTCTCTGCTCCACGTCCCTCACCCGGCCTGACTCCCTCCCTCCTACCAGTCTGGATGAAAATGTCTATTTTTAAATCCTTGGGTGTCCGACTTCCATACAGTTCAGTTTTCTGTCAGTTCTGGTTGTTATTTTGTTTCTATATTGTTGTTGTCCCTATCTTGGTTGTGCAAGGAGGCACAGTGCGTTTACTTATGCATTTACTTATCTTGGCGGGAAGTCCAAAAACAGGAACTTAAGCAGATATGCCTATACTGGAATACTATTTAGTTACTAAAAATTATAATGCAAATATGTATCTACTGGCTTAGATAGGTATCAGTGAGGTTGATAGGTAAAGTATATACACCAGAAAGGAATGCCACCACCCAAACATAATGACTAGCAAGTGATTTTAATTCCCCCTTTATAATTTTCTGTATTGTCCAATATTTATAATAAATATTGTAACTGACAATCAGAAAAGTGATACTTTTATTTTTATGTATTTATTATATTATGCTGTCATATTTTTTCTTTTACATTATGTTTTACTGATTATACTGTTACAGTTGTCCCAATTTTTCCCCTTTTGTCTGCTCCACCCATCACCCCCAGTCCTCTCAGGCAGTCCCCACACCATTGCTCATGTCCATGGGTCATGTATATAAGTTCTTGGGCTACTCCATTTCCTGTACTGGACTTTACATCCCCATGGCTATTCTGTGACCACCAATTTGTACTTCTTTGCTTTGCTTTGTTTTTGTTTTTTTCTCCCCCACCCTCCTGCATTCTCTGCGCCTTAGTTCATGTCCATGGGGTGCACATATAAGGTCTTTGGCTTCTCCATTTCTTATACTATTTTTAATTCCTTGGTTGTTGGACTTCAATGCAGTCTGATATCCTAGCAGTTCTGGTTGTTTTATTGTTTTTAAATTGGTTGTTATCCTTCTTTTTGTTATGCAAGGAAGTGAAGCATTTCCACCTATGCCTCCACCTTGGCCAGAACCAACTGAGGTCCAATTTGTACTTCTTAATCCCCTCATCTCTTTACCCATTCTCCCCACACCCCTTCCCATATGGCAACTATCAAAATGCTCTCCATATCCATAATTCTGTCTCTGTTCTTCTTGTCTGCTTAGTTTGCTTTTAGATTCATTTGTTGACAGGTATGTGTTTACCGCCATTTTATTATTCATAGTTTTGATCTTTTTCTTAAATAAGTACCTTCAACATTTCATGTAATAATGGTTTGGTGATGATGACTCCTTTAGCTTTACCTTGTCTGGGAAGCACTTTCTCTCCTTCTGGCACCCCTAATGATGTGAATGTTGGATGTACATGAAGTTGTCCCAAAGGCTCTTTACACTGTGTCCTTTTTAGATTCTTTTTTCTTCTCATTGCTCTGATTGTTTTTTTGTTTCATTACACTCCATATCATTGATTTGATTCTCAATTTCATCTACTCTGCTGTTGATTCCCTGTAAATTGCTCTTTGTTTCCATTAGTGTATCCTTCATTTCTAACTGGATCTTTTTTTTATGCTGTTGAGGTTCTCACTGAATTCCTTGAGCATCCTTATAACCAGTGTTTTGAACTCTGCATCTGATAGATTGATTGCTTATCTCCATTTTGTTTAGTTCTTTTTCTGGAGTTTTAATCTGTTCTTTCATTTGGGCCATGTTTCTTTATCTCCTTGTTTTGGCAGCCTCCCTTTGTTTCTATGTATTAGGTAGAGCTGCTATGACTCCCGGTCTTGGTAGCATAGCCTAATGTAGTAGGTGTCCTGTAGGGCCCAGTGGCACAGCCTCCGCTATCATCCACGCTGGGTACTCGATGGGCATCCTCTGTGTGGGCTGAGTGCACCCTCCTCTTCTGGTTGAACCCTGACTGCTGTTGGCAAGTCAACTGGAAGGATTGATCCAGGACTGTCAGCTGCAAGAACTGGCTGTGACCACTGACGACCAATCTCTGCCCTCCATGGAGGATCTCCTGTGCAGAGGTGGTGTGATGGTGCTCTGATGTGGTGTGTAGCTGTCCACTAGGTGTGCAGGCTCTGGAGTTTCCCGGGTGGTGCAGGCCAAGGTCAGCCCCAACCTGAGTTTAGCCCGGGGCCACCCAGCATGAGCTACAAAGCAATCTGCAGATGGCTGTTACTTGTATTGGAGTCAAACTGTGTTCCAAAGCTGGCTGCTGCTAGTGCTAGGCCTGGGGTCGCTTAGCCAATTGTATGGGGCTTAGGGGCTTGAGGAGGCTGGTTGTTGCTTGTTTGAAAGGATTTAGGAGAATGTGAAGCCTGAGCACAGACCAGCTATTCATGTGGAAAAGCCATTGTTAACAGCTTGGGTGAGCTGTAAATTGGGTGGTTTGGAGCCTCAGGGATTCCACTGAGCACAGCAAACTCTGTCAGCCAGGTTGATGGAGACTCAGATATGGTGCCTGCTACTCTGTGGGGCAAGGGCTCAGAAAAGGAACAATGGCCTCTGCCAACATTTGTCTGGGAGAAAATGACCCCCAGCTCTCGCCCTGATGTCAGACACTTCAGTTCCTCGCAGCATGCTGCTGGTGCCTTTCAAGCTGCTACTCTGGTGCTGGAGCTCAAAGAGAGTGGGTTTGAATAAATCAGAGTGTGAGCCCTTATAAGCACTTCTTGGGAATCCAGTATTTCTTTTCACCCACTCAAACCCCACTGGTTTTTACAGCCAGAAGTTATGGGGGCTTATCTTCTTGGCACTGGATTCATCAGGTGAGGGGCCTGGTGTGGGGTTGGGTCTCCTTGCTCCAGTGATATCCCTCCCTAACTTTTATCTACCACAACTAGATGTGGGACCCTTTCTGCATCTCCATCCCTCCTACAAGTCTGGATGGATGTGGTTTCTTAAATTCTGTAGTTGTCGGAGTTCCATTCAACTCGATTTCTGACAGTTCTGAATGATGGTTGTTCTGTAGTTTAGTTGTAATTTTGATGTGGTTGTGTAAGTAGGTGAGCCATGTTTACCAACACCTCCATCTTGACTGAAGATACTATTATTTTTAGGAGGGAAAGCAATACGTTAAAACTAGGTTAACAGCCTCCAATTAGACATGGAGGTGACACAGTTCACCTCTGCTCCCCTGGAAAATAACTTAAAATCTTTAAAATAATGTAAAAAATTAAAAATGCATTAACCACAAGGAAAATAAACTGAAACAAAAAGAAAGAGGACACTGGGCGAGAGAGTTCAACACAATTTTAGAAGACCAAAAGCAAACGGACTAGCAGTCACTGATTGGGAGCCAAGGGAACTAATAGCTAACTGCCAACAAGAAGCAAACCTACCTCCTGAGATTGTATCTCTGAAGACAGGCAGAGATGAACAGCACACTGCTCAGAGGACAGTTGTCCTTTACCCTGCTCTTCCCCAACCAGGCTGGACACACATTTACTTTTTGGTAAAACTGAACTAGGGACTCTGGACCCAAGGACATAGGTACAGCAGAGGAAGGAGCTAAAGCTGGCAACAGAAGGATTCAGTGAGGTTAAGACTCACTTATTCCACTCACAGCCCTTTCCGATTTCATCTATTTGGCTACCAGAATACTGGCAGTCAGGCTAATAACCCAGTCAAGAGACTGGAGAAATCATCTTTGGAGAAATGGAATGACCCAAGACACTAACATTTGAGTAACTTTTCTGTGAAGCCCAGTAAAATTTACAAACAAGTTTTCAATACCTCATTGTCAAATGTGAATGGACATACAAGGATCAGCATACATGAGAGGCCATGACCAAAGCAAGCAGACAGGGGAACTTGGAGGAAACAGTCAATAACAAAAGAAAATATCATGGGAGGAACCCCTTTAAAATCCTCAGAGGAGTAAGAGATGACATATTGACTGCATCCATGAAAGAATAAGAGGATGTTATTGAAAGAACACTGAGAAAACAGGAAAGAGCTCTGGAAAATAAAATTCTGACATTGGAAATTCAAAAGACAGAAGATGATAAAGATGAGGGCACTGCCGGAGTACAAACAAAAAGAATGATATAGAAAACAAAAGACAAAAGCATAAAATTAGAGGACTAAAGCTAGAGGTCCTACATCCAGATGAAAATAGTCCCACATAAAAACACAAATACAGAATTTGGAGAGGAAAACTGAAAGAGCAAACAAACAAAAAAGGATACACAGGTATTTCCTAGAACTGAAAGGCAGAGACTGCTAGATTGAAGGGCTCCACACCAAGCGATGTGATGTGGGATGTTTATACATGATGACAAACATAAACAATAAAAGATCCACACAAGGACACATCATTATGAACTATCAGAACAAAGATGGACCATTCCAAATACAGGCTAGATGACCACTTAGCAGGGATGTTGTTACATTCAATAAATAACGAGATAGGTTATTCTACTATATAACATGTAAGAATCTCTCCAATATGGAAATTCATTATACAGATTTAAGAAACAGGTTTTCCAACTATGTAATTTTACTATTAAAACAAAACAAATGAATAAACACCTTGAAAAACCCAGTGCACAAAACACCATTAAATGATTTTAAGGTACTAAAAGTCAAGCAATTTCTTACTTACTGGCATTAGCAGCTTCTCTAATTTCTTTCAGTATTTCAGCTTCCATGGCAGGGTTATTGCAGATATCAACCCAAGTTCCTTCCACCCCTTTCTGTTGTGCCAAAAGTGTCAACCTTTTCTGATTAGGAACCACAAAACTAATTACATAGGACTGGTCACTAAAAGATTAGAAAATGAAACAAAACAGAAATTAAAACACTGAGAACAAGTATTCCTAAAGTTTCCAATGAAACAGTACATTACAAAATAACTCCAAATATACATGTTACAGTTTCATTAAGTAAAACAGTCCATAGTACTGACATAAAGACAGTTAATATAGACCGGTGAAACAGAATAGAGAGCCCAGAGAAAATCCCTTGTATATATTGTCAAATGATCTTCAACAAGGGTGCAACAATCACTCAGTGGGGAAAGGACAGTCTCTTCAACAAATGGTGTTAAGAGAACTAGATATCGACATGAAAAGGAATAAAGTTGGACCTTTACCTTATACCACATATAAAAATTAATCAAAGACCTAAACATGTAAGAGCTAAAATTATAAAATGCCTAGAAAAAAACATAAGGGAATAGATTCATGACATTGGATTTGACAATGCTTTTTTGGCTATGACACCAAAGCACAGGCAATAACAACAAAAACATATATAAATGAGAATACAACAATTTTTTAAAAAAATTTTGTGTGTCAACGCAGTCAACAGAGAGTGAAAAGTCAATCTATAAATATTTGTGAATCGTGTATCTCAGAAGGGGTTAATATCTAGAATATGTAAAAATGCCTATAACTCCATAACAACAAGAAAATAACCCAATTATAAAGTGGACAAAGACCTGAAATAAAACTCCTAGAATAAAACATAGAGGATAAGGTACTTGATATGGGTGCCAGAAAAAAAACTTTGGATTTGATGTAAAAAGCAAAGGCAAAAAAGTCAAAATAAACAAGTGGGCCTATATCTAACTAAAAACCTTTGCATAGCAAAGGAAACCTTCAACAAAATGAAAAAGCAACCTATAGAATGGGTAAAAATATTTGAAAGTCACATATCTATCTAAATAGGGGTTCATACCCAAAATATATAAAGACCTCATAAAACTCAATAGCAGAAACAAAACAAAATATGATCTGATTTTAAAATGGGTGGTTGCTGGGGTTGGGGAGGGGTTTATAAGGGGACTAAAATGGTAATGGAAAAATATAATAAAGATTATATATTTAAATATATGTAAACCTTTTTCCCAAGAAGACATACAAATAACCAATAGGCACATGAAAAATTGCTTAACACAGCTAATCATCAGGAAAAGAAATGCCAATCAAAACCACAATGAGATATATTACCTCACACCTGTTAGAATAGCTATTATCAAAAAGAGAAGAGATAAATTGGAAAAAAAAAACCCAGTAGATAACAAATGCTGACTAGGGTGTGGTTTTAGAAAAGGGAAGCCCTGTAACCTGTTGATGGGAACATAGATTGGTTTAACCACTATGGGAAACAGTATGGAGATTCCTCAAAAAATTATATAGGGCTACCACAGCATCCAGAAATCTGATTCCTCAGTATATATACAAAGGAAATGAAAACAGGGTATCAAAGAGATATCTGTACTCTCATGTTCATTGCAGCACTAATCACAACAGCCAAAATATAGAAATAACCTAAGTATCCATCAACAGAAGAATAAAGATGTGATAAACACATACTGGAGTATTACTCAGCCATGAGAAAGAAGGAAATGGTGCCATCTGCAACAACATGGATATACCATGAGGACATATGCTAAGTGACATAAACCAGGCAAAGGCAAATGTTGCATGGTAACACTGAAATGTGGAATCTTTTTTTAAAAAAATAGTCAAACTCAAAAAAAGACAGTAGAAAATATGTTGCCAGGGACTGGGTGTGGAGAAAATAGGGAGAAGTTGGTAAAAGGTTACAATCTTTCAACTATAAGAAGAATGGGTTTGAGGATCTAATGTAAAACATGATGACTACAATTGGTAACATCATATTGTATAACCGAAAATAAGAAAAAAAACTAATGGACAAAGGACATGATTAGACATTTCTTCAGAGGTGATATACAAATGGCCAACAAGCATAGAAAACAGTGCTCAACTAATCATTAAGGGAGAGATATCCTCTCACACCCATTATAATGAGTACTATAAAAAATAGATAACAAATGTTGGTGAGGATATGGAGAAATGAGAATCCTTGTATATTGCTGGTGGAAAGGTAAAAATGGTGCTGCTATTATGAAAAAAAGCACTATGGGAGTGCCTCAAAATATGGAAGTAGAACTACCGTATGATTCAGCAATCCCACATCTGGGTATACAAGGTCTGTCCAGAGGGTATCCACCCATAGAATACAAAAAATAGAGACATTTATTGAAGAAGATACAAGAAACAAGAAACATTGTACACAGGACAATGATGCCTCAGTCCCCTTCAAAGTAGGCACATTGGGACCTCACACAGTTCTCCCAATCGCCACCAGCTGCCCCACCATATTTTCCTGAATCTCATCGATGGTATGAAATCTCTTCCCTTTCAAAGTTGATTTTAGTTTTGGGAAAAGCCAGAAGTTGCAGGGCGCCAAATCTGGGCTGTAGTGGGGCTGAGTCACCTGGGTAATAAAACTGTGCACAAAACATGATGCATGAGCAGGTGCATTGTCGTGATGCAGCAGCCAATCACCAGTTGCCCATAGCTATGGACTTCTGAATCGCCCAAATAGTTTTGATGGAGGAATGTGCAAGCTTAAAGCAAAATGTGATGCAGATTCATTGCTTTAGTCACTCAGTCATTTTAAATGTGGTGGCCACACAGTACACATTCTTACTCAATGGCATCTACCGCCCCCACTGACTAGCACAGTGAAGTCATCATTGTTCACACATATGCATTCCAGTCCACTCTCCTTGACTGACAGGTTACATCAATGTGCTGCAAACCATCACCATTGTATTAACAATGGCTGGACTTTTTTCTGGACAGACCTCGTATATCTGAAACAACTGAGTAGAATCTTGAAGAGATATTCGCATATCCACATTTACAGCAGTATATTCACAATAGTCAAGAGGTGGAAGCAACCCAAGTTGTCCATTGATGGGTGATTACTAAACAATATTTTGTCCCCAGATATACAATGCAATATAATTAAGCCTTAAAAGGAAATGAAATTCTGACACATGCTACAATATAGATGAATCTGAGGACATATACTTAAGTGTGAATATACTTAACATTACACTGTATACTGAACTGTACACTTAGTAATGGTTAAGATGCTAAATTTTGCCTTGTGTTTTTAGAATTTTTAAAAATACACATCAATGGTACTTTCATTAATTTTTATTTTCACTTATTTTTAGAGAGAGAGAGGAAAGGTAAGAGAGAGAAAAAATTGATTTTGTTGTTCCACTTAGTTATGCATTCACTGGTTGATTCTTGTATGTGCTCTGGCTAGGGATCGAATCCACAACCTTGGCATAAAGGGACAATGTTCTAAACAAGGGCCTAGAATTAAATTTTTAAAGGAAGTAATTAAGCCCATAAAAATAAACCATATTAAACTACAAAGAAAATGGTTTCATCTGTCAGGTTTTTTATTTAGAAAACTTGTACTAGCTGCGTACCTTCTTGGGAAAATTACTTACATGCTAAGTCTCAGCTGTTATGAAAATTAAATGAAATAAGTTTTGTGGATTAACTATGTTTTTAACAAGACATAGTATGGGTCTAATAAGTTAAAATGTCTGGATTATCTCAAATAATCTTCAAGCTGTTGAATCCAAAAACTTTCAGAAATGTATAACATTTCACAACTCTGGTGAAAATTTGATGTTTCCCTATGATTATACATAATCAAAAATTTCCTACTTATTCTTTTACTTCAAGTATATGAAAAATATATGTAACTTTTAAAATTACCTTTTGGCAAAAGCACAGATGTTGTCAATAAGGGGACAGTTCTTCAATGCAGCTTCTACTTTCCCAAGAGACACATATTCCCCTGCTTGTAACTTCACCAGATCTTTCTTACGATCTGTAAGTCATGAAGAATGATGCTAAGTTATCCTTATTCCATTTTATTAAGGTCTGTACAATTCTGATTTTCTTTTAATCTCATTGCCTTCGTCTTTATTTACAAAGATACTTATTCTAAAATATTATTATACTTAATGCTTGCCCATACATATCAGTTAAGAAATTGCCTAGTTAAAATAAAGAAGAACTAGCTAAAATGTTACACACTATACCGAAAGCTGTATTATCTTATCATCTTAAACATTATAATGAAGTTAATAGAAGGAACAGAACTTTGGAGCATTAGACTTCAATGGCAGCTCTGCCAGTTATGTGGTCCTAGGCATATCAGTGGAGGGACCTCTCCAACCCTCAGCTTTATCAGAGGTAATGATGCCTACCTTATACAAGCACGTAGTACAATGTCTGGCATAGAGAATATGGTCAATGAATGGTAACTCCCCATTTTCCATATGTGACATTATCTTGTTAAAATGACAGTGCTTTAAGAATATGAAGGCACAGGATAGCATGGCATAAATATTATCAGGTTGCTTTATGACCTTTGTGTGAGTGTTGGCTTGACTATCTATAGCCTGAGAACCCACTGTACATGCCAACAGAAAAAAATTTGATTCCAGTGCAATTAAGGGTCAAAAAAGAGGGCGGGGTTATTGGTTCTACATTGAACCATGTTTTCTGGAAATTTCCCCAGAAATCTTTAACTATATTCAGGTCAGATATGGTTTCAGAGACAGACTTAAATGGATCACTAGAAATATGACTAAGGAAATTGTATGGCTTTAAAAGGACCTGACAAGGACCCTGCAGAGTGGTCCTTATCAGCTGGTCACCTTTTTATTTTAACTTTTGCCTGATTAAAGTGAATAGCATCAGGGCTATTTAGAGTACCTTTTTGAACGTACGAGTCTATTTTAGTAGGCTCAAAAATTTTGGCTGTGCCAAATCAAATGATATTCTCAGAAGAACAGATTAACATTGAGGATTGATATTATAATTTTCTAAGGTTCAGAGCTAGTTAGAGCCATATAAATGGCCACTAGGGAAAAATACGTCCACAATGCCTCTTGGGTGGGGAAGTAGAGGATGAGGAAGGACTATAATAGGAAATGTTACAATAAATGGTTCTACAGAACCATATGCAGTTGACAAAAAAAACCCTCTTCTGAGCAATTTTTATTTTCTTATTACCCATCTACTATTTTCCTGCTCATCCTCCCCATGCTTAATGCTGATGCTGCTACCACTTACTTAGATGCAAGCACTGTCCTGCTCTAACATTTTCCATGTGTCAACTCATTTAATGCTAACAAAAGCCATACCAGGTCAGTGTTCGTGTCCTTATTTTACAGATGAAGAAGCACAGACATAAATTAAATAACTTGCCCAAAGTTTAAACTAATGGAACCATCAACACTAGTAATGACTTAACCAATATTACCTTTCATATATGTTGAACTTGCAAAAAGTAAAGAAAACCTCAAAAAAGGAAATGTACTGACCGATAATCTGTAAACATCCATCAGGATGGAATTCTCCAATGTCACCAGTGCAAAACCACCTTTGGCCATTTTCATCCACAGAATAATCCTCTGCTGTTTTCTCCTCATTTTTAAAATACCCCATAGAGATATTCTGTCCACCGATTACAATTTCACCTCTGGGGTTTGGCTTATCGTGAATTGTATAACCACCTGGAAGTCATTAAAGCAAATTAGTTGAGCAGATTAAATGAGATAGTAGTCACAGTGATGCTTAAAGCTCCTCTGCAAATACTTTCCTGCTGGCCAAATTGAACATCACTTGATAGGAGAACATTAGTTTGTATTTACTCAGATTCATGTAATGATAGTGGGTGACTGTGATTTCAAGAGTACCAGGCTCAATGATAATCACCAACCACTATGCACCCCAAACCTTCCCATGACCATAAAATTTCACACTTAGAGTATCATTGAAGTTTCAGGTTCATAGAGCTCAGTTAAGATAGTTCCCAAGAAGAGTAACACTGGAAGCTATTATAAGTAAATTAATAATAGGTTGATAGCAATGCATTTCACATTTTTTTCTAAGCAGGTTTTAATCAAACGGAAAACGGAGTAAGTGCCTACCAAAGGCAACACCATCAAATAAGAAAGGGAGGCTATGGAAAACAGGAAGAAAATTTTATTTTCTTCATTTTGCCTATGGCCAGTCACGACTTTAAAAATTTAAAACATCAAATTAATAATAACTATTGAAATACTTATTTTTTAAAGATTTTATTTATTTATTCTTAGAGAGAGGGGAAGGGAAGAAGAAAGAGAGGGAGAGAAACATCAATTGGCTACCTCTCACACGGCCCCCAACTGGGGACCTGGCCCACAACCCAGGCATGTGCCCTGAGCAGGAATCGAACCAGTGACCTTTTGTTTCACAGGCCAGTGCTCAATCCACTGAACCACACCAGCCAGGGCAACTATTAAAATATTTAATCACTATTCATTATGTGTTCATTACTGAATAAAACTTACTTTAAGAAAAATATATAAAACTCTGAATTTATAAACTTACACACTAATTAGATTTTACATCATAAAAAGGATTATAAGCAGTATTCCCTTCAGCTGTGAGATGCTCTTTAAACTGAAAACTGCCCTGACTGGTGTGACTCAGTGAATTGAGTGCCAGCCTGCAAACCAAAGGGTTGCAAGTTTGATTCCCAGTCAGGGCACATGTCTGGGTTGTGGGCCAGGTCCCCAGCTGGGGGCAAGCAAGAGGCAACCACACATCAATGTTTCTCTCCCTCTCTTTCTTCCTCCCTTCCC
Organism: Trachops cirrhosus; assembly: GCA_028533065.1. NCBI lineage: Eukaryota > Metazoa > Chordata > Mammalia > Chiroptera > Phyllostomidae > Trachops > Trachops cirrhosus. The sequence continues at coordinate 12,266 of JAPYXV010003344.1, forward strand.
CTCTCTCTAAAAATAAATAAATAAAATATTTTAAAATTTTCAACTATACAAACAGCTGGACAGTTGAGTCTC
>JAPYXV010003345.1:0-12337 GCA_028533065.1 Trachops cirrhosus
GACAGTAAGAAGAAAGAGAACGATGACACTTAGGGGATGGGACATGATAGCCCTTCCTTCCCTAAGCTGAAAACAACACAGGGCAATGGAAGACTTAAGCTGTATTTCAAAATTAAGCTTGCAAACTTATGTCTCTTTTTCATAAATGTAAAAGTATTTAATCATTAAGTTTACAGGTCTTAAGAATATTTAGTGCTATTTAAATACTGAGCTAATGAAATATCTTAAAATACATAAATAAATTTGACTCAATTCCATTTTCAGTATTTCAGTTTTATGACTTAATAAACAAAACCTCCTGAGTATTATATACTGCTAATAAATTTAATAAAATAGGCTTTTAAATGAGGGAAACAAGTCTTTTCATGTATTGTAATATGTTGAAAGTATTGTAAGATTTCAACTTAAAATGCTTCTACATAATTTATTCTACTACAAATTCCAAAGTATTCATGTTTTCATCCTTGAATGAGCCAGCTTCATGTACACAGTATATCAAGTACAAAATATCCATAAGTATTTTTTCAACCAAAAATAGGTTTTCATTATTTTAAAATCTACCATATCTTCTGTTATAAGACATTTTACTAACAAAACTTTGACTGAGACTTGGAGCTTTACTTGAACAGACTCATTCTTCTCAAAACCAGTAAAGGAGAACATTAATTAGAGCATCTCTAGTAATTTGGGATCTACCTTCTCAATTCTACAGGCAAAAGATGTAGGATAGGATTCTGACCAGTGAAGCTCCCATCAAATGGTTTAGTTTAGGATGTTGATTATATACTAGATGATGTTTTCATTTTGAAGATTATAGCTTGTAATCAATAATATTTCCAAATGCTTAGAATGTGCCAGCTCTGTGTCTGGCTTGTCTTGGTGGCAACATCCCTGTAACCAAAGAATGACGCTCTCTGACAGTCTCCCTCGGAGTCCAGGGGAAAGCTCTAGCTTTCAGTCACCAGACACTATGTATATGTTTAATTTGTCTCTATTGGACAATACATAGTCACATAATGAATAATCATGAGTGCAAGGTTTATGCTAATGCTTCCATTTGATAAGTCAGTTCTGCATTTTAATTACTAAGAATATTATTACTCAATGTTTTTAAGTATTCAAATTATTTTAACACAATTGAATTGTATTTTGCTTTGTGTTAATTTTTTCCAGTTTCCTAAGCTAGACATGGAAAGCCTGGTCTCTGATTTAAGACCTTTCTTCTGATTCAACAGAGGCATTTAATTTAGGGCTATAAATTTTCCTCTGAGCACTGATTTCACTGCATCTTGTAAGTTTTAGTATAGTATTTATGGCTTTTGCTAATCATAGATTACCATCTAATTTACTTCATGATTTCTTAATACTTTTTAGATTGAGTTGAATCTTTGAACCTATAATTTTGTAGTAATAGAAAAGGCTCATTTACAGTTTAAAGTGAATAATCACAGTCTATTATTAATTACAGAACTCAATATCTTTTTTCATGTTTCCTCTTAATCTGTACCTAAAGATATGCTCAGAGAGTAAATATAATGGAATTTAAATTTTAAAATGGCATCCTATTTCACTAAACCCATTTTTTATTTTATGTATAATAGCTCCTTAAATTCAACTGTTAATTCTGAAGGATTTTTGTTTGTCAAATTGAATATAATTATTACAATCAAATTAAAAATATGGAGCAAAACAATAACAACAGTTAATATGACACTTTGTCCTACATGTTTCTGATCATTCATAAGTATGTAACAAAAATTGAATTAGAATATTTTTTCAATTTTCACTTATTAACCAAAAAGATTATTAACCAAAAGATTAAATGACACATTTTACTAAACATTTACATTTTTATTCTACATACATGATAATAAGTTTTAAAATAAATAACTTCTATTTAAAGCAAACTAAGCAAATAAGAACAGAGACAGAATCATGGATACAGAGAATGTTTTGATGGTTGCCAGATGGGAGTGGGAAAGGGTGAAGATGTGAGGGGATAAAGAAGTACAAATAGGTAGTTGCTGAATAGCCATGGGGATGTAAAGTACAGCATAGGAAATGGAGTAGCCAAAGAACTTATACGCATGACCCATGGCCATGAACAATGTTGGTGGGATTGCCTGAGGGAGTGAGAGGTGCTGGGTGGGGGGAGCAAAGGGGAAAAAATCAGGACAACGTAATAGCATAACCAATAAAATACAATTAAACAAAAAACTTTCCAGATGAATCCTCTGCTGGCACATTGTAAGGGAAGCACTTTCAGAAATATCTCCAGTAAAAACGTAAAGAAACTTAACTGTGACCATGGACTCCAGTGTTTTGTGTAAGCATTGATTTATTTAGACTGTCAACATGACTTTTAAATGGGTGACTGAATTCCCTTCAATTATCTTACTGTGAGTTTTGTTTTATAATTTTAATTTTATTTGCCTTTCTCCCATGCATGATAGGAATAATTCCTTAGAGAGTGGGAACTAATTAATTAAAATCTTCAAGGACTAATATAAATATTTCACTTAAATTCTAATTATTTAAAGACTAATTAAAAAGTCTTTTTTGTTTTCATGATCTAGGAAAAAGAGGTCTAAGACAGAAAACACGGTAATGACTTTAAAAACATGTAATTTATTAATTATTTGCAATAGTGGATTAAGTTATACTTTCTGTGGTCATTCATAGCATTAGTTTATAGAGAATATATAAATAAAATATGCATATATAAATGCTATAAACTTAGTAATCATTAACAAATGCTCCTGTTTATAATACATGTTTTACATTAAAATAATCTTTGAATAAACAGTTCAGTTAATGAATATTTTCACTTAGGTAAGTTTAACTTTGAATTTTTAGCTTTTTAAAATAATTGTTTTAATGGCTGTTATAATTCAATAGGTAATTGTCACTATAGATAGAGTGAGACTACAAATTTAATTTGAATGGATGTATAGATCCCATTTCATGTTTTAAACAGAGGTAGGTAAAAGTGTGGAAATGATTGTATCCCTCTGTCGTAAATTCACAGCAACTTGTTGCTTCAGTTAATGTGGGTCCATGGTTAAATTCTCCTTGGTTCATTTATAAAATCTACATGTAAGAAAACAACTTTACTTATTAAAGATATAGTGAAAGACAAAGTACTCTGATTACATATACAGAAAATCACTGAACAATGTCACAATTGTTTAGAAGACTAGCATTTATGTGAGCTGCTTCCTGTGTCTCTGTAAATGTCATCTCATTGTCAACATTTTTTAAGACATCTAGGTTCTATAAACTTTTGGCCTATTAAAAAAAAAGAGCCACTTAGGCAATTAGTTTTACTTTACTTGATTAGTTTTAGTTAGTGAACATCATATTTTCTTAGTGATAATAACCATGTTATCTAAAGATAACATTTTTCTTATGCTGAAACAAACACACTTTTTAATTATTAAGTAGTATTAAAATGATAGTCCCTAGATTTATAATTACCTATAAAATTAAAATAAATTATTTCAGCCTTGACTTGTATGGCTCAGTTGGTTGGGTGTCATTTTGCAAAGGAAAAGTTCACCAGTTCAATTCTTGGTCAGGGCACGTGCCTGGGTTGCCAAGTTTGGTGCCTGATCAGCATGTGTATGAGAGGCAATCAATGAATGCTTCTCTCTCACATTGATGTTCCTATCCCTATCTTTCTCCCTCCCTTCCCTCTAAATAAATAAATAAATAAAACCTTTAAAAACTTTAAACAATAGAAAAATAAAGTCAAATTTGCAAATAAGAGAGGCAGGGTAATGTACAGGAGTCTGAGGAATAATTTTTTTTTTTCATTTTGGAGCAACTGACAGAGGGACTATTGGCTTGTCCTCCAAACACATCACAGCTAAATATCCTTGTCTTGTGTTGGACTTGGGATTCTCACTTGAGAAATTATAATTTGACTTTTAATAAGATTTTTCTGTAATTTATTATATAAAACTTCCTGCACTCTTGTTTTGCTTATAAAAACTATATTTTAAGATACAGATGTATTTATACCATTTTAAATGTGCCAATATTTTATGTATTTGTTGTGTTTAATTCTGAATGAAATCATTGGGTATATGGAATTTTCATTGTGTTTTACAAATTAAAATGCACAGAAGCACTTGAGACTTTCCTCTCTCATTCACGTTCTCAATTGCCCTCTTTGTGATGGATGATTATTAGTATGAGCGTAATCACATACTTTGGTGTTACTCACCTGTCTAGGAATAGATGTATGTATGCATGTATCTACTATCTATCAATCATCTATGTATCTGTATATCATCTACCTATCTATCTATCTCCTATCTATCATCTGTCTTTTTCAGCTTCGGCTACAACAGAATATCATAAATGTAATGGCTTAAGTAACAGAAGCATATTTTTTCACAGTTCTCGAAGCTGGCAAGTCCAAGAGCAAGGCACAGCCAGATTCAATGTTGGTGAAGGCAGTATCTGGGTTGCAGATACCACCTTCTTGCTGGGGCGTCACATGGTGGAGAGAGGAAAGGTGCTTCTCACTCCTCTTCTTCTAAGGACAGTGATCCTATCATGGGAGCACTGCCCTCAGGACCGACCGCATCTAAACTTCATTGTCTCCCAAGGTCTTACTGACAAATACCATCGTTATTGAAAGGTAGGGCTTCAACATATTAATTTTAGAGTTATACCTTCAGTTCATAACTCCATCTATATATTTCATCTATTCATTGTCTAAAATCCCTTATGCCTCTGTCACTAGGTTCTTATTTTTCCTATCTTTTTTTACTCCAAATATTCTCAAGTAAATCACCCTGTATCACTGTGTTTATTTCCTACCTTTATACACTTGAGAATGAAATCAGAATTCTGTCTCTATGATTCTGCTGAACTGATTTCTGTAAGTGTAGCAGATCTTCATATTGACAACCCAAATGTCCAAATTTCTATTTTTATCTTAATGGAACACACAGCGACATTTGACACAAGTTGCTCCCTCCCACTGCAACCACACTTTGTTTCTCCCAATTATTCACCAATGGCTCCACTTCCATCAGTTTTGCTGCTCGATTATTTTTCCTGCTCTACTCATTACTAAACCCCCATGGTTCATCCTGAGTCCTCTTTAATTTTTTTTTTACTTGAAGTAGTGTTAGATTCAAATGTTATTATCAGAAGTAACATTGAGAGATCCTTCACATGTAGTGTTTGTGGGTTGTCTGCTATTCCAGACTCTAGTCTCAGATACAAAATGAAGCAAAACAAAACAAAATGGAAAAAAAAAAAACACAGAGAAATCTCCAGTTATTTGATATGTAGGCTTGTGTTTCCCAAAGTTGCATCTGGCACAGTATTAGTAATCTAGTTTTGTATAGAAAAAAATCACAAACCATAGTTTTTGTTTTTAATAACAACATATGCTCCTGATTGTGTCAGAAATTGGAGCTTGTAAAAATTGGGTGACTCCTCTGTGAATCACACCTGAGATAACTTAAGCAGTTACAGTTTGTTGGCATTTGCTAACTGAGGGTGAGAATCAAGGAGGCCTCAGTTTGCAAAGGTTATCTACGTGCATTTTTCTGCCGGTAGTGGAGGCTGCAGTAGCACACGCAGTAGGCTTTGCAGCAAAAGGCAAGCAGCTCGCCTGCACAAGTCCTTTCCAAACCTCTGCTTGTACTGTGCTTTCCAATGCCCACTGGGGCACAACAGTTGAAAGGGAAATGCTGAAGGCAATGTGGGAGGAGACTATGATAAATCAGGGAAGCTTGATTTGTAGGACGAGCACTGAGATAAAATGCCACAAACATTGACATCTTTGCAGAGTCCAAATAGGTATAGACATCTCTAACTAAACATGTAGTAAAAATTTCAGAATTGGCATTCTGAAAACTGACTCATTGATTATTCTTATGCTCCCAAATCTGTTACTTTCCTCGTGGTTTTAATCTTACTAAACAGGAAACGAGTGAGTTTAATCTATCTGTCCTGTTGGGTTTTCATTTGTACTGTCATCTTATTATCTTAAGTACACATTCTCTAATATATTTATCACTTGTAATTGTTTCTATTATTATCCATTCTTTGATAACAATAGTGCACCCTTTAAATATAAATTAGAATATACTATAACATCTGGTTAGAATTAATGGATTAAAATCACCTTTTATTTAAATTAAAGTAATATCCATGGCTCACATTGATGCTCATTATCTGATATTTGCCCAAGATGATGACCTCATTCCTTCTCAAATTTCAAACTACTTTCTTTCTCTTCCCCCAAACTCAAACTTTTAGCATAGTAAGTACATTACACACATCTTCTCTTGATTTACGGGGATCGTATCTTTTCCTTTTAGAAAAGATCTTAGCACAAATGTGATCACAGGAAGGTCATTTTCTGACATAAAAATATGAAGTTACCCTCATTCTGCCTGTCTCTCTCCCAGTGGTCTAGGTTTATTTTCTTTGTAATGCTTGTCAATACTTGAAATAAACCTAACAGTTATTGGTTTCCAAATAAAAAAGAGAAGTTTAGGATTTCTGTTTTCTTATTTGATTATTTTAAATGTTTACCTTCAGTTTTTGATACAGTTCCTGACAAGTGATTTGCACTCTCTAAATACAGATAAAATTAATTAGTTAAAAACACAGATCTATTTTGACCTTCAGTTTTATGTGTCAGCTCATCTATGTTGTAGTGCCCAATTTTTCAGTCAACACTGATATGGATGTTCTGTGAAGGTATTCTGTACCTGTCATTAACAGCTAAAACCAGTTGACTTTATAGAAAAGGAGATTGCACTGAATAATCTGGATGGGGTCTTTTTAAATGTCCTAAAAGCAGAATTGAGGTTTCCCTGAAGATCAAATTGTACTTTTGTCCGTAGTCTCAGCTCCTCTCAATTTCCAGCCTGCCATGTTGGGTGATGAGCTATGCTATTCAGAACTTACTCAGCCACAATTGCATAAACAAATTTGTTGCAATAAATCTCTCTCTGTCCCTCTCTCTCTGTATATGTATTCTACTGGTTCTCTTTTTTCTGGTGTAACCCTGACTGATACACACATATAAATATAATTTGTTATATGCAATCTATTCCGTGTCTCAAAAGAAAAATACATGAAATAAATGATAAAATGTTGGTAAGTACTATAAATTCTATTGTTGAACACTGAAAGGAGGGTTTTTTCATTATTTATTTTTCTTGGCATTAAAAAACAGGAATAAAATTAGGATCCAATAAAATAATTATTAAATAGAAATGATTTATTTGATTTATTCTCTGAGGAAATAAACAAGAACAAAATGCAGGTAAAGGAGCTAAGGTAATTATATTACATTTTGATAAAGAAAAATCTGTGGTTAATAAAAGTTTTTGTTAGTATTTCTATGATGGATGATTTTCAAAGAGAGAAGATCATGCGTTGTACACCCATACAAAACACACAGTTCTGTGTGTATGTGGGATTTAGTATAGCCTCTCCATACTTAATTAACTACATTTAACATCACAGAAGGTTAAATAAATTGTTTAAATTATGTCTAATAAGTTACCAATATAACTAATAAAATAATTATTTTCCTTTGTCAATCCTTGAGAATTAATAATCCTGGATTTAATTTATTTGACATTTCATTGTATTCCAGAAACTTTTTGAGAGAAAAGATGCGTTAAATGCATCTAATTTTAGCAGCTGCATAGTGATTGAACAAAAATATAAAGATACAGGATTCTTAGATATCAATGGAAAGGATTTGCTATGGGTTGATCATTGAAGAAAGGAAAGTAAAAAAAGAAGTGTAATATGAGATTTGCACTAATATGAACTTTTAATGCAGTATTCTCTAAAGAGAAGCACAACCAATAGGAAGATCCCAATGTGTCTGGGCCGTTAGTAGATTTCCTTGAGTTAAATTACTGCAGTTTCCATTGATTTTAGTCACAGGTCATGGTAACTTGCACATAATCTGAACACCACAGTCACCCTACCCTAGGTCATCCAGTCCCCATATATGTGATCAAAACTTCCTCTTACAGTGTACCACTGATGTTTTGGGGCTGTTTGTTATGCAGCACATTATGGTGATAGATTACTGACTTAGCCCTCCAGTGTCTAGAGATGAAAACAAAATTCAAAATGTGGAAGTCTTTCTTATTAGGAAGACAGAGTTCAATTGAAAATAATAAAAGGTATATGATGCAGAAAAGGATCACAGAGCTGTATTTGTTGTTCAAGTACATATTTTTCTGGATCTAAATGTATTTAGAGAAAAATTCAAATTTTGAAATGAGTAATTGATGACAAATAACATAGTAACTTTCTCCATAGATATTTAAAAATAAATACTTGTATTACTTCTGAAATTTATATCAGTAGAAAATAAGCCAATGAAATTATTATTTGTAACATCAACATAAAGACACAGGATATAATACAGTAGGTTTTTGAATAACGTTGTTTTGTTATAAGATTAGTGAGGAAAAACAAGATTGATTTCTAGCCAGGGCCACTGTCTGTGTGCAGTTCGCACATTCTCCCCATGTCTATGTGGGTTTTCTCCAAGTCCCCCAGTACCCTCCCACATTCCCAGGATGCGTGTGAGGTGAATTGCTGTGTCTGAATGGTCCCAGCTGAGTGAGTGTGGTGGGTGTGTAGTGCCCCTTGTGAAGGAATGGTCTGTCCAGGTGTGGTTCACACCTTGTACCCAGATCTGCTGGGAGAGTCTCTAACCACTCACCTCTTGGAATTGGAATAAGCAGTTTGGAAAATAATTGTTACTTGCTCTTATTACTCTTCCTTAAATGTATGAATAGCTCACATTTATTTCAATGCTTAGTATTATGTGCCTTGGGTATTCATTCAGATGTATGGTGATGTTTTGTAAGCAGAAATATGTCTTAGGATCTTAATTTTTGTTTTCATCAGTCTATGGTAACATTGGCTTCTTGAAGTCTTCATTTCCGAGAATCTATCAACAAATCGATTTTAAGCAAAGACTGACTGTTGCATCTTTTTGGTGTTACTGATTTCAAGCTAGATCAAGGGAGAGAAATAATAAGCACATGGTTATTTTATTAGAGTGTTTTTAAAAATCCCATACATGTTTCAATTTTATAACTCCATGTTGTTAGTTTGCTTGTCTGTGTCAAATAATGTCTAAAATCTTCCTGATCCAGGAAGACCACGGCTCTGACAAGTATGTGGCCATTTAAACTGATTAAATTTAGATGTAGTATGAGGAAAATAAATTAATGAAAGTTTGTTATATGCATATGGATCTTATGCATGATTTAAGCCAACTGTTTTTTATATAAAGCACAATCCCACTTACGGAACCTGAGATTAATAGGTGTACAAATGCTTTGATGCTCATGGCATTGACAAAACCAGAGGGCAACGTGCTCTAACGTAGAGTATTCTCAAATATTTATAAATTCTTCTGGGTTTAGACAGACATTTTTTACTTCTATTAGTAAAAGAGGATTTAGTTAGCATTTGAAATACTCTATTGCCCGAAGTATCTTAAAAGTAAAAGAATTACAGTGGTGACAGCACATTATTGGGAGCAAGTTCTTAACTTCTGAATGTCAGAGTTTAAAGAAATTCTGTTAGTGAGGCATCCGAAAATAAAGAACCATTTCAGACAGTTAGAAAGAAGTCTTCTATCAGAGTGATATGGGTTTGCAGAAAATGTGTAGTAGAAATGATCCCTTGCCCTTATCCTCACCATTAGCAAGGGATTCATTGTGTAGTCTTTCATTCTCAATTGTATACAATGAAACATGTCTAGCAGCTTCAACAGGAAAAAAGATGCTGCTGGTAATGACCTTAGTCTGAAAAATGCTGAAGTATGGAAAAATACACAGGGCAGAGGAACAGATCAGAGGACAGTCCCAGTGGAGCTGCCTGCATTGCAGATGTGTGGTGGGTGAGAGATTCGTGGTCTTTTTGAGAGTTATAGGGAAAGTATTGCAAGTTAAAAGGCTTTCGATGTCATTGCCCAAGGCTTCCAGAGTTGTGCCACCTCTCACCAAGAGGGTCACACGCCAGGTTCGGAGAGCCTGGATTCCATGGGCCATATAGGTGACCCTGCTGGTCCGTAACTAACTAGCTAACCATGTCGGTGAAAATCTACCCTAGCGCCTGTGCAGTGAGAGCTTCCTCAGTCCCTCCAGAAACAGCAAGTTCATCCTTTGGGGAAGGCCAGATTTTGTAAGAGAAATAAAGTCCCCACCAATTCTACACAGAGAAGCTGAAAATTAATAGATGATTATACACAGCTGTGTTAGGGACATAACTAAAGAATAAACAAACACTTTTTTTCCTTCAGAACAATGGAGGAGCAAGAGAGAAGGATGAATGAGAAAGCATAATACGTTTCTCTTTTCCCACGCAGAGCTTTTGGGACCGTGTATCTGCTCTGCATGGAAAGAATAAAATATGCTGGCATTTTAAATAGACATTGTCTTATTATAAACTAATATATTTTAATATTCAAAATGATAGAAGCAGTTAGTGGAAGCAGACTAAGTATCAATAAAGGAGATCTATTATTTATCAGAAATAATGTGGTTTAGCAGAGCACAGTTGAGAATTAATATTGCAAAAATTAGAACAAATGATATGTATACCTTAACAAGTAGAAATTTCACTACACATCTATTTTCCATTATTTACATACAAATATATATTTTGTTAGTTTTTTCATCATCTCCAAGGTCATAATTATTCAGAAACTTGAGATGTAATACTGAGGGATTGATAGAGATCATATAGTCTACTCATTTTAATATTGAAAGGTTTGCTTTCATATGAAATTAAAAACTTTCACAAAGACTAAAGCCAACAGAAGCGATGTATTTGGGCAAAGTTACTAGAAATGCCCCACAGTTATGATCTGTAAGAATGGAAGGTTGGAGTCTGATGGAATTAAATGTGTCATTTCACACTCTATTTCAGTATTCACGTCTTTTCAATGTTTAATGTTAAACCAAAACCTCGCCTAAAACTTTACATTTGAATGTCAGTAAAAGGCATTTTCAATATTTTATAACAATGTATGATTACAGATTTTTTCTAAATTGTGGCATACCTTTCAAAAAACAGTTTTCAGCTAAATTATTATTAAAACGTTATTAACCAGAGTTATGAAAGTTAAGCTACTTTGTTTTACATTAAATTATCATTACTCCTTAAAAAATAGATCATTCAATCGTGAATGTTCCCAGTAACACTAGTGTAGCCTTAGTGTTACAAAATCATTGTTCACATTTTTTTTCATTTTAGTACATTATGCAGTCTACAGGTATTCTGTGACTGTCCTCTACTTCAAGGCATCAAAGGGCTGTGAGCGTGGCAGTGCTATTTCCTTGGTACATACAGCTGGGGAGAATTGATAATAACCAAATAAATGGCATGCCATATGCCATTTAAGTGATATGCATGTGACTAAAGTGAATTTAGTGGTGAGAAAATAAAAAAGAATGTGGCGACGACAAAGCCAGGGCCAGTTTTATAAACATGTCACCTAGGCTGCCACACAGGGCCCCATATTCAAAAGAACCTTGTGTTTCACTTAATGTTCTGCTTTCACTATCTGGGAATTCTTAATGCTTTTTGAACAAGGAGATACATTGTAATTTCCCTCTGGGGGTCAGATATTATAGAGACAATGACAGGTGAGATTGCTTTAGATACTGTGTCTCAGAGAAGGCACATCTGAGAGGAATTTCACAGACACTGGAGGGTTTTTTGTATCAGTGCCTTCCCCAGTGATTGATTACAGGAAGAACATTTAATAGGAATTAACAAGTGCAACATCCTGTAGTAACTGGAGAAATAACAGAAATGTTAGCAGGGATGAAGGAGGGAGAACAGTGGTAGGATCTTGGGAGCAGGGAGGAGAGGCAAATCTGGACCAGTGAGTATAACCCTCCTGTTCAATGTGAGAATCTGTGTTGTAGTTCATGTGAGACAAAAAGCTAAAATATTCTATTTGAAAATTAAGTGAATTATAAAACAAATATAACTTTTAAAGACAGCATCACATGATATAAAAGTCATTCGCTTTTGTATGTTTATGTTAAACTGTGCACCTTTTTCATAAGTGAACTCAAAACAGCAGCTGCCTTATGACATTTAACGGTTTTCTTTCCCTTTCATATTTCTGCTTTCAAATACTCCATCATCGTATTTCATTTAACATGGAATGAGCAACACCTTGTGTAGTGGTGACTTTTAAAGCAAGATTACAGAATAAGAATCAAAGATGTTTAATGAATGTGGTCATCAAATTAATCAAGCTATTTCTTCTTTTAAAACACAATAACACTTTTCACTCACT